>CAUYRH010149994.1:0-18055 GCA_963574655.1 Perodicticus potto | reverse complement strand
AACTAGGATCTATAGAGAACTCAAATTAATCCACATGAAAAAAGCCAACAATCCCATATATCAATGGGCAAGAGACATGAATAGAACCTTCTCTAAAGAAGACAGACGAATGGCTAACAAACATATGAAAAAATGCTCATTGTCACTAATTTTTAGAGAAATGCAAATCAAAACTACCCTGAGATGCCATCTCATATCCAGTGAGAATTGCCCACATCACAAAATTTTTCACTTTTACTGGGAATGTCCCAGTCAAGTGAGCTCCTCTGGCAGATGCAGTGAAATCACTGGTTTTCACAATCTGTTCTCCCCTGATTAAGTGAATTAGTTTGGTGACAGAGCGCAGGGATAGGAGATGTGTGTGAGGGTTAGGATGGAAGCAGACACAGGCAAAAACACTGCCACACACTTAATGTTCTGATCCTGAGTTGAGCACTTGTCATAAATACATGCATCTCAGATTGTTGAATGCCTTTGGTCAATTTAACAGAGCACTGAAATGGTTGTTTCTTTTGACCATTTTGTCCAGTTTTATAGTTTCTTTTTAGGGAAAGAATTTGCCACCCTCCTTGCTCCATTATGCTGGAAGTCCTCTTTATTACTGTGCACGTGGGGTGTGTGTGTATGTGTGTGTGTGGTGTGTGTGCTTACAAAGCCTCATTCATCAGAATGGATGGGTCCAGGAATAAATTTGAGACATGTACATGACCCAATTATTTAAAGAATATATTCATTTCTGAAATTCACTTTTATAGTTATAACACCTATGGATGTACATAAAAGGGCTTTGAAGGTAGTAGACAAAGAGTTCAACCCTACTGCTACTGCTTGCTACTCATTATATAACCTCAGACTACTTCTTTGACTTCTGGAAGCCTCAGTTTCTCCATTAGTAATTATTAGGGATTATAATACTCTAAATTATAATGAGGTTGTTAAGATACTTTGAGATGATTAAAGACGCTTAGGATGGGGCCTTGTGCATAAGGTAAAAATCCAGGCCAGTTTCCTTGTATAGGGTGGTCAGGAGACTGACAATGACTTGTATGGATTTCTTTTTCTTAAAGAATAAGGCAAAGACTCCATCACCTACCTTTTTTTTTTCTTTGTACCTATCTTTTTTTATACAAGTGGAAAGTTAGACTGTTAGAAGAAAGGTTAAAGTAGTTGGGTGGGACAGAGTCACCAGAACAAACAGAAAGCTAGACTCAATATTAAAAGGTATTGAATTGAGAAAAATAAAAATATGTAGAAATGCTGTCGAGATGGACAATGGATTGTGAGAAAAGATGAGAATCTACAGAAGAAGAAAGATCAGCTAGGATCTCTGCTTACAGATGAGAGATCCAGCTAGGACAGAGTAGCCCTGGTGGCAGGACTGTCCCCCGTGCATTACATCTCCTCAGAACTGCCTTGCTCAGAGCTGTGCTCACAGGCAGGCAGCTCCTCCCCTGCACCTCTGTCCTTATTCTTAGGCATTTTTCCCAGAGCAGAATGGATTTCTGGGTGTAGGCCTTCAACCCATTTGTCACCAATGTTGATCCTCATGTGAGACCCAGGGATGGAGAGTGTATTCAGAAACCAGTCTTGTTATATTCCTAACTTCTTTCCCCACAGAGCTAGAAGAATTTATTAAATTACCAAGCCCAGTGTCATCCTGAAAGTACTGACACATACAGGAAAGAAGTCTGGTGTATCGCCTCTCTTTAGTGGCAAGAACTAAGGCCCAGGTCATAGAGCATTGGTGTGGCGGGGTTAGGTCCATTGCATTGTCGGTAGCGTTAGCTTAATAGTATGGATGTTCGTAAAACTTATCAGCATGCATGAATACTGCTTGGAAGTATGCAGAATGGTGATCTCCAGCTTGACGAGATCTTTCCTCTTCAACAGAAACCAGAGCAGTATGCCTGTTTATTCAGGTAAATGCACAAACACATTTAAGAGGGATTTTCAACAAAAAATAACATTTTTTGATTTGTTCAGAACAAGAAATATTTCAGATAGTTAATACCAGATGGGCCAGTTCCCTATACAGTCCAATTTAGAGAAGAATAATAGTGTCTCTGGCACACTAACTAGACAGTCGGTAAGTGTGACTGACTGAGGTCCCTCAGCTACCACTGTGATGAAGACTCCCAGGGTTGGAAGGTAGACTGAACAGCAGGGCAGGGTCTGGATGCTGACATATAAGGCCCTTCTACTCACCACATATAATAACATTGGACTTGCCAGGTATCCCATTTCCTGAGCCTTCTATTATATTTTTTAAGCCTTCAAAACAGCATTTGTAGATTACCAGAGCACATTCCAGGAAAATCCTTCACTGGCATCATGGGTCTTGGACTTGGCAGCTGGCATCCTGCCCCAGGCCCGTGATTAAAGGACCCTGCTCTGCTTCTCCTTGATCTTGGCTGTTCTGTGAGGGATGAGGAGTCCAAACCCAAGTGGATGTCTAATTTGCTTCTCAAACTTTATTGTGCACCTGAATCACCTGGGGATTTTATTAAAATCCTGGAGATTCAGATTTCAGCAGGTCCAGGGCAGGACCTGTGAGTCTGTATTTCTAACAAGCACCCAGATGATGACAATGCTGCTGGGCCCCTGAGCACACTTTGGGTAGCAATATTCTTCCATACCTTGCTGTAGGTTCTAGGAACCCTGGGGTTCCTCATTCAAAGAGCCGGAGCCAATATCCAGACCCTGCGTAGGTCTCAGAGGACTGAGTGCTGGAGTGTGCACACCACAGCCTGGAGGGGTAGCCAGGAAGCAGCTGGTCGGGGAGTGGTGGGCAGTAGGGGTGGGAAATGGAAGGCAAAGCTTGGGAAGCTCAGAGCCTTAGGCTGGGATTCTACACACAGAGGCATGAGACCCCTCATGGTGCGGGGCTGTGATGGGCTGGGGCGAGAGGGCAGCCCCCATTTGCACCCTTGCTCCAAGTTAGGTGTGGGCTGCTGTGGGTACCTCAGGAAAAGTCTGGTTAAAGTTACTTTGTCTTTTGGCCTGAACACAAAATGGATAGGCCCCAGGTTTTGTTTTTCTTTTTTTCTCCCATGTAATTATTGTAGCCAAGGAGAACACTTTCATTTCCCCTTATGTGCATACTAAATACTTGACGTATGTCAATAAATTTTCAACAGGTTCATTTATTTTGATTTTGGTAAGTTTGAAAATCCTCCATTATCCTAGCTGCCTTCTAAGTGCTGGAGCAAAGATGTGTCTTATCTCATGCTTACTCTTTGGTGGAAATCAATAGCCATGTTATAGCAACTCTTTAATAAGAAGAGGAGCATATCATTTGGCATAGCTTGCAGGATTCTAATGTTGTCTCTGAAGATTCAGGGGAAATAGCCAGTAATTGCCATCAGCTGCATTTTAAGTCATTCATAATAAGGGATTGATGACATTAACCTTTTCTTAATTCCTTGTTCTTTTTCAAAGTTTGTAGGAATATGACATAGTACACAGAGGACAAAGATTAGTGGTTGAGATAGTAAACCTTCTGTAGGCACAACCTCTGCAGAACAGTGTTCCAAACAAACCCAGCAGCTGACACAGTGGCTACCCACTAAACTTCTGAATACTTGTCTTAGCAGAACCTCTTTCTTGCCTGTCTCTCTCCCTCCCCTGCTAACCTTCTGAACTTGCACACATCTGCTACCTTCAGACCGTTGTCAGGTTAGGCAAAGAAGTGCCAGGTAGTCAGAACATCTCCACTCACAAAAGCCCTGTTACCTTTGCCTCTACCTCTTGGTTTGGCTAGCATGGTCCTGAATAAATCTTTTAAAACTAAATTTTGACAGTATTTCCTTGCTTCATTTTTGGTATGCTTTTTAAAAAAAAATCCTGTGAATTTAATTCTACTCTCGTGCTCTGCTCTTTTGACAGAAATTGTGAGTCATGATGAAAACTAAAGACAGTAGTCAATTGTTGAGGCGTCGCTTCGCCTTTGCCACAGTGCCACACAAGGTCTGAATTTGCCAAACGCAAGACGTATGTAACAAAGGAGGTGCTGATGTTGGCAGCGGGTGCAGACCCTGTGGCCGTGGAATTAGCATGGTCTGGTGGAAAGAGCACTGGACAAAGAGTTAGGAGGCCTTGGCAAGAGTTCAGTCTGCCATGAAATAACATGACCTTGGGCAAGTCAAGCTCTCTGAGCTTCAGTTTTCCCTGCTGACATTAACAATACTGCCCTTTCTTTTCAGGGTTATTATTGAGATGCAATGAGAAAATAAGTCAAAGTGTCTTGAAAAAGTGAAAGATGGTGGCTGATATTAGTACTGTTTCTTCTTTTAGCAAACATATACAGCCAGACATGGTGCTATCCTCATTTAAACATTAGGACACATCTGCTGGATGATCCATAAGCTGGAACTCATGAATTCTCAGTCCAGAGCAGAGAGAAACCCACAAGTAAATCTCTACAGTGCTGTGTGTGTGGGTGCTAGAATTTCAGCTGCTATAAAATGCTGTTAGAGGACAGAAGTAGCCATGGCAACCTTTGCTGAGGGGAGTTGTGAAAGTCATCATGGATAAAGTGGTTTTGACCTGGAAAATATGGATTTGCCAGCCTGAAAGGGAGGTAAAAGAGCATCTTAGGCAGAGAGACCTGCACGATCACAGGTGCAGAGGTCTGAAGGTGCATTATGCTATTCCAGATGATCGAGAGATGGCCTGAGTTCACTTGTACTCTAGGTCCTAGACTGATGAAAAGAAATGTCTTACATTTCAGATGTCCAAAACTGATCTCCTGCTCTTCTCTCCAGCCTGGACTTTGTCACCTCAGTTGATGGTAGCACCACCCTTCCACTTACAAAAGTCAAAATCCTGGAAGTCATGCTAGATTCCTTTCTTCCCTCCATATATCACATCCAACCTATGTACCTTTTAAATACATATAGAATCTGACCACTTCTTACCACTACCATGTCTATTCTGGACCATGGCACTGAAGTCTCATGCCAGGTTATTGCGAGAACCTCTTGTTCCCTCTGCTTCCTTTGTGCTCCTGCATCTTCCTCTCAACATGGCAAACAGGATCCTTTTAAAAATAAAAGTCAGCAAAGACCACATGATCCACTCAACAGATACATAAAAAGCATTTGACAAAATTCAGCATCCCTTTCTAATAAGAACACTTAAGAACATAGGCATAGGTGGCACATTTCTTAAGCTGATTGAAGTCATCTATGACAAACCCACAACTAATATCATACTGAATGGTGTAAAACTGAAAGCTTTTCCACTTAGAACTGGAGCCAGACATCCTATGATTGAACATTGTGCTCAAAGTTCTAGTCAATGCAATCAGAAAAGAGAAGCATATAAAGGCATCTAAATGGGGGCAAAGGAGGTCAAACTCTCCCTCTTTGCTGATGATATGATCTTATACTTAGAAAACCCTAGAGACTCAACCATGAAACTCCTGGAAGTGATCAGGAAATACAGTAACGTCTTAGAGTATAAAATCAATGTCCACAAATCAGTAGCCTTTGTATATGCCAATAGCTTCCAAGTTGAGAAGCAAATCAAGGACACAATTTGCTTCACAGTAGCTTCCAAGAAAATGAAATACTTAGGAATATACCTAACAAAAGAGGTGAAGGATCTTTACAAAGAGAATTATGAAACCCTAAAGATAAAACGTAGCAGAAGATATCAACAAATGGAAGAACATAACCATGCTCTTGGCTAGGAAGAATCAACATTGTCAAATTGTCTATTCTACTCAAAGCAATCTACTGATTCAATGTAATCACCATTAAAATACCAACATCATATTTTTAAGCACTGGAAAAAATATTACTTCATTTTGTATGAAACCATAAAAAAACCCATATAGCCAAGGATACTCTTAGTAATAAAAATAAATGCATCACCCTACCAGACTTTAGGCTATATTACAAATCCACAGCAATCAAAACAGCATGGTATTGGCACAAAAATAGAGACATAGACCTATGGAATAGAAAAACAAGAGATGAAACCCATCTGTACTTGCCATTTAATCTTTGATAAACATACAGTGGGTAATAGAATCCCTATTCCACAAATGGTTTTGGGAGAGCTGGATGACCACATGTAAAAGACTGAAACTTGACCCACATCTTTCACCACTTACAAAAATTGATGCAAGATGGAATGGATAAAAGATTTAAATCTAAGACACAAGACAATAAAAATCTTAAAAGAAAGTGTGGGGAAAACACTGGATGATGTTGGACTTGGGAAAGATTTTATGACAAGACTTCAGTGGTCATCACAACAAAAATTAACAAATGGGACTTAATTAAGCTGAAAAGCTTCTGTGCAGCTAGAGCCACAACTAGTAAAGCAAAAGGCAACCTTCAGAATGGGAAAAGATATTTTCAGGGCATGAATCTGACAAAGGATTGATAACTAGAATATACAGAGAGCTCAAATTAATCAACAAAAAAAGAGCAAACAATCCCATCTACCACTGGACGAGAGACATGAACAGAACATTCTCTGATGAAGACAGACAAATGCCTAACAAACATTTGAAAAATGCTCATCATCCTTGATCATCAGAGAAATGCATATCAAAACCACCCTGAGATATCATCTATACCCACTGACAATAGCCCATATTACAAAGTCTCAAAGCTGCAGATGCTTTTAGGGATGTGGAGAGAAGGGAACACTTTTACACTGCTGGTGGGACTGCCAACTAATACAACCTTTTTGGAAGGAAGTATGGAGAATCCTCAAAGAACTCAAATTAGACCCCCCATTTGATCCTGCAATCCCATTACTGGGCATCTACCCAGAAGAAAAACAATTGTTTCATCATAAGGACATTTCCTCTAGACTGTTTATTGCAGCTCAATTTATAATCACCAAAATGTGGAAACAACCTAAATGCTCCCCAACCCAGGAATGGATTAACAAGCTGCGGTATATGTACACCATGGAATACTATTCAGCCATTAAAAAGATGGAGACTTTACATCTTTTGTATTAACCTGGCCAGAGTTAGAACACATTCTTCTTAGTAAAGCATCACAAAAATGGAGAAGCAAGATTCCAATGTACTCAATTCTAATTTGAAGCCAGTAGATGATCTAATACACACCCACATAAGAGAAAAACTCACATCAATTCAAGGTGGGGGTAGGGGAATGATGGAGCAGAGACATGGCAGGAGGGAGAGGGATGGGGCATTACTGTGTATGGCAAACCTTTTGGGGGCAGGGACACAATTATAACAGGGACTTTACCTAACAAATGCAAACAGTGTAACCTAATTCTTCATACCCTAAATGGACCTGAAACAATAAAAAATAAATAAATAGATAAATAGAATAAAATAAAATAAGGGGAAAAAAAGAAAAAAAAAAGATAATTTTTCCCTCAGTAACCTGTATTACCAATCCATCACTCTCAGAGTAAAAGCAAGATTCTTACCAAAAAACCCACAAGCCACATAGGATGTGGCCCCTCTCCTCTCTGGCTTCATTTCTCATTATGCATACGACACTAGGCTCTGTCCCCCTTGCTCAGTCATGACCATACCAGGCATTTCTCCTGCCTTTGCACTGATCATGTCCTGGGCCTGGGACCTTCTTCTCCTAGATCTGCTTGTCCATTCCTCTGTCACTTCTTGAATATTTTCCCTCCAATGTCACCTTTTAATCTGCTCACCCTATTTAAACTGCAACTCCTCACCCTTTGCTCCTGATTCTGTTTTGCTTACTGTAGTTTATTTCCTATCCTACTTACCACTTTTTAAATACTACATAATTTTCTTATTTAGACTGTCTTTCCCCAGTAGCAACGTAAACCTCACAGGTCAGATTTTGCATTCCAAGCACATAGAATGTACACATTAGGATCTTAGTACATATTTGTTGAATGAATAAATGAATAGGTCTCTGTGCATGCCACTGAGCAACTTACATATGTGAGGAAACATTAGGGGCACCCTGAAACAGTTATCTTGGGTTATTTGCAGTTAAAGAATTTTACCATCTTTAATTGGGAGATTTATAAGAGATTTGTAGTTAGAGGAAATAAAAATGAACTCCAATCTTGCCCTGGTTTTGTCTTGAAACTTAAATTTTTAAAAGTTAAGTGTTAATTGAGCACTTAGAACATAATGCATGTTTTACTAAGCTCTCTGAACAAAACAGAGCTTGCATGGAGCCACTGAGTTTCTCTTTGCAGTCTGGAGAACTGGGTCCATATCCGTGGAGCCCATTTTAAAAGGAAAAGAGAATTTTAGGTCAATATAGTATGGTACATTTTTGTCCTGATTCTTCATTTTTAATCTCTCTCCCCCTCTTCTCTGCCTTCCTTTTGACCAAGGATCTTGGCATCATTTTGACTTGCAGTCCCTGTGAGTTTATTCTCCAGAACGTGTAGCCTTTTCACAAGCTGAAAGATCACATGTGTAAAGCCCTGGTTGTCTGCTCCTTAGGGCAGCAGGGTGGCCCACGGGCTTTCCCTCTTCATCAGAATGTTAAAATATGCATCCAAGAATTCAAGATGGCAAAATTGCCAACATCTGTGTACTTTCATTAAGGTATCTTGGCACACCTAATGTAGGCTATTTAATCAATCAATGTTACCATTCTATCTATTTTATTAACCAAAAGTATATTTCAAGGCCACCTTTTCTCTCCTCAGCAGGGTGTACAAAAACTGTGAGTGGATTTTTATATGCAGAATAGTGTGGTACAATGACTAATGTCAGCAAAGATAGCTATAGAATCTAAAGATATTTTATATCCTTTCTTTTGATTTCTGTGGAAGTTTATAATGTTTCTCCTTTTGCTTTGCCTTGTCTTTTCCCTGGTTTTAGTCATCCATCACAAAGCCCATTTGTCATTAATGACCCATGACCCCTTTTTATTATACATACTTAAGAAGGTCATGGATCTTAACTCCCGTAAAGGAGACAGTTCATTTTCCTAATTGGCAGATTGTGAGACCACGGGGGAATCTTAAAATTTGATTGATGATTAATCACTCAAATAAAATGTGATATGGCAGTAAAATAGTTAAGAACAATAAATCCAGAGCAAGATTGGATTAACTCTATTTGGTAGGGTTTCTTGGATTTGCTGTTTGAAAAAAGCTCTTTCTTTGCCAGTCAGTAATTTCTTTTTAGACAAAGAATCGGCAAGATTTTTGTATTAGTGGTCATCTCTTGCTTTTGCGTAAAGGATTTCAAGGTTCTGATCTCTTTTTTGAAGTATATGTTTATAAAGCAGAGAAAATGGTAGAGTTCCGTTATTTTGAGTGAAGCAGGTATGGTATTCAGAAATAAATTTCTTTTTTCATAAAGTAAAATTGGTGGTACTCATAATGAGCAATCCTCATAAGAATTTTTCTCCAACCAGTGCAATTATACTGAAGAACAAAATGAATCTATGTTTCAAGAAATTTGACTTAGAGTTGATGTCTTGGGCTAAATAATAACAAACTTTAATAAATATTTACTGAATGCCTGTTATGTGTCAGGCACATTTGTAAAGTAACTTAAAAGTTGCTTTCATACATGTTTACTCCTTATTATTCTCATTAGATCACATTTGATTCTTACAACAGGCTTAAGCAATTGAGTAGAAAATATTATCCAAACTTTACTCATGAGAGAATAAACCAGAGCTCTGATTTGCCAAGGCTAGGTAGTGGCTAGTAAGACTATAAGCCAAGAAGCTGTTTCTTTTGGCTTCCTGTTTTGTACTTTTCCCAGTATTTTATGCTACATTCCTTCTCCTGCTGATTAGAATCTGTTGCTCAAGCCAGTGAATCAAAGTGCGGTCCCCAAATTTGCACAATCTGTATCATCTGGGAACTTGTTAGACTTGCACAATCTAGGCCTGGTTCCAGGCCTCCCAAATCAGAAACTCTGGGGGTGGAACTCAGCAATCTGCTTTAAATAAGACTTCTAGGTGATTCTGATGCAAGCTCAAGTCTGTAATCCACTGAACTCAAGAATATATGTTTTGGTCACTAAAAACATGGGTGAGGCAATTCATCCATTATTTGTTCAGTTAGAGCTACCTTGTGGGAGGCATAGGGCATGTTTGCTTTCTAGGAACACATCTAGTTGAGGAGAGATGGAAGCACATCAGAAATAATTATATCTGCCTGTATGGTTCATTAATTAACAGCTGGGTCATGGAGTAGAGTACATGCCTTGGGTCTTTAGGAAAGGGGTAATCCCTGTAGGTAGCAATGGTTGGAGTCTTCCTGGAAGAGAAAGGAGTGGAAATGGGCCTTGAGGTGCCCTAGGATTTGGAGTGAAGAGGATTGGAGCAGGGCATTCCAGAGGAAAGGCGTATTGGTGAAACAGTAAGGAAGACTGGTGGGAGCAGAGCAGAGCTTTGGTTTTGAAATACAGAGAAGTACATTGGATGGGTCAAATAGACCAAATTGTGATGAGCTTTCTTAGTCAAAAGTTGTTACCCCACTAGATAATAGGTGGCAATGAAAGATTTTGATTATATAACCGGGAATATGAAAGCACTATTTAAGAAATATTAAACTGCCTTTGTAAGCAGGATCTATAGATCATTTGAACATCCCACAGTGTTTTGCCTCCCTCTCCATAAATTATTTATGGTTTTTGAAATGCAGTCTGGTTTTACAGATCTTTTTAAAAACAACAGATAATACCAAAGTATTTATTTTGTGTTAAGGCAGTAAATACATGTTCTGTTTGCTTAATGAAATGTACTCGTGTGTCCTTTGCTCAGATCAAGCAAATGACGGGCAGTCTTAATGTGCTAATGGTGAAAAGAAGTTGGGGCCTCATCTGATCAGCATAGCCGGCTGGCTATCCCCAACGTGGCCTTCCTTGTTTCACAAGTGAGTGGGCTTCTTTCAGGGCCACCTAGAATGAGGCTTCTTCTCAGAGAAAGAAAAATAGTGCAGGCTTCATCTGGGCAGAGTAAAATGGTTTTTCTCTCTGGGTGTCATGCATTTGAATGCCTTAGCAACTATAAGGCATTGTTTAAGTAGTTATTTTATACAATTAAAGGGGAAGAAGTATCAAGCACTCCCTCTGTTTAAGCTTTGTGGGCATAGTAATGGCAAAGGTATGTAAAATCTAGACTTTTGAGGGAGAGAGGAGCACAGACATCTGTAAGAGAATATAATATGGAAAAGAGTTTAATGGACTCAGCTCCTAAATGGAATTTAAATTAGAAATGTAACCACATTCTTCTTTATGTCTAGTTCTGATGCTAGAGATGCACCTAACTTTTTAGTCACACAAACATCCTCTGTTCTTCAGAGATGCTAGAGTCATCTACTGTACCATCTTGAAAATTTCAGTTCATTTCTTAAAATAACTAATACATTAGTCATCCTATTTAAAAATGTCTTCCTCATAAATAAAACAGCAGTTTAGGCCAGCTGCTCAAGATTCTAAAGAAAGCCGGGGGCAATGGTGGGAGTGGGGGACCCCAGAGCTTTGCTTTCCTCAGTCCTGCTGAGGGAGGTCAAGGCTTTCCTGACTAATTGCACTTCTCCCTGACGGCCGGAGTACATGCTCTCCAGCCATTTCTGTTCACGGCGCATCCAGACAACGGACAGTGTCAATGGTGAATTTAATCTGTCATTGTAATGAGAAGAACCTGTGATTTGCCAATATAGTCAGAAGAACTGAACAGGCCGGTGTGCTCATTTTATACATTTGGGTGGCTACTATTTTGTGTTTCATTTTATACCCTTGAGTGTGGATCTATTAGGACTTTGAGTGTATGTTTTAAATATATGTGAGAACTATACGATCAGTGGCAATTACTTGAGGCAGCAGAATTTTGGCGATACATTTCTATATCTTGACAGACCCACGTAATAGATTGTGAGGATAATGGACACATTATAAATTCGAACCTGAAAGTGCTCCCAAACCACCACGAATAAAACTCACTGATTGAATATACAGTACAATCTCCATAGTTGACCTCCTCCCTCCACTGACCAGACATGCACCACATGTACATATCGGTGCAGGACGCCCAGTTCCTTGTTGACCATCTCTGTATGTTGACCAGTTTGTTATAGACCCTTGAGTGGTCAAGTTACAGAGGTTCTACCATATATGAAATAAACATTGGGAAACCACAACTTTATCTTTTAATGTTTCATTTCTTTGACTTATTGTTTTCTATAAATGTCATATTTTCTTATAATTTTACTTGTATTCTAGCATAGTGGTTCTTAACCTTTGGGTCATAATCTTTCAAACAATTGAATGAAAGCTATCATGTCTTACCCCAGAAAATTGCTCCTGTGCATGTGCTTGTAAAAAATTTCCATAAAATTAAAGGAGGGGACTTTATCAAACTCTAATATCCTAAGGCATTAATTGAAGGTAATAAATTAACTGATCATCTATGCACTATGTACTATCCTTGAGAGAACTGAGAAAATAATTAAGCAAATAATTTTCTCCAGAACTTAATTCTCTCCAATGTAAATAGAACCTTGATTGTGAAAGGCTGTGGATTAAAAAACCATTATACTAATGCAGTATATGCTGCACACTGGTATATGCTATATTATACATTGGACTTGAAAACTTATTGTCTTTTTGTTATTAAAAAATCATATACAAATTTGGAATTTAATAATTACTTGTTTCAGAGAAGAATCACTTGTCAGTACATTTTTTTCTCCCTGATATTTTCATGATGAAATAAATCATGTTCAGTTTCACTAAGATGTCTATCCACTCGGGCACCTTTGAGAATTATTGCACTTATTTAATTTTTAAAATCAAGAATAGTGTAAACCCCACTGACAAAACTGTGAAGTCTTGAAATGATATGTTTTTAACATACTGTGTAAAGGGCCCCTTTCTGCTTCCACACATCTTGTTTTCTCACCTGATAGACAACATATCCTTTTATTAAAGTGATTATTTGATGCACTGCAATTGCCAGTTTGAGATGCCAATTGTAACTAGGACTGACCTCTCCCTCTTGAGGGCTTCCAGGAAGCCACAGCACACATGGTGTTTTTAAGTGGCCGCCATCTTGGTTGTTTCTATGGGGAGGCCACCAGGAACCAAAGAGGCATTTTCCAGTTCACTCTCCTCTGGCCGGCACCCTTTGATGCTCTACTCCTGGTAGGAAATTTGATATTCCCTTATCTACCAGTCACTCAACACCGGGCTAAATTGGGTGTTTGTGGCTTTGAAGGGATATTGTTTCTTTCTTTTTTTTCATATGAGTTCATGAGTTCAAGGCTGATGAGCTCAAAGAGGTGAGTGTGATTGATAATCAGACCAACTGTCCAGGGGAACATTTAGAGTATGTGCTGTCCTCTTGGAAGGAAGGGAGAAGGTGGCGACAGCAGTAGATTTAGATGTTGGATTTGTCACTATGTTCAATGGGGCAAAAATTAAAGATCAACTTCCAGAAAGGAGATTGCAACTCTCTGATGTCAACACAGGTCAGTTATTTGTTTCCCCTGCAGCTAAGTGTTTCGTTCTCTGGTCGTTCCCACTCTAGCCTGGTGCAAAGTAGATGAGTTCAGACCTCCCCACAGCAGTCACCCCTGTGTGTGTCACTCATGTTCTTGGTGAGGACTCTGAGTGTCAAGACAAGGTCAGATCCTATTTAGGAAGGCCAGGAAGTATAATATGCTTTTTCAAGATTCCCACCAAAAGTTAAGTTGAGAGTTATCTGGAATATAGACTCCCACAATGCCTGACGTGCCACTGGACTTTTTTTGGACCCCAATCAATCAACATGTTCTTGTTCACTTTTTGGTGAAGTTCTCTTTGAGCAAGCTCAAAGGATGTAGTCACATTTGAAATTATTTTGTTTTGATCACATCATTCACTCACAATTTCATCATTGTATGTTGATATCTTCTTTTCTTCTCTGATTTGGGTCATTTCTTCCCCTTTTGTTAAGAGATCTCTGCTGAGGGCTGTGTTCTTCCCTCAGCCTCCCTTCCTATCCAACCCACCCAACTTTTCCTCGTCTCTTTCTCTTCCTTCTTACCTTTCATCTTTCTCATGCTTTCATTTGCTTCCCCTTCTCCCCTCAGCTACCTGTGAGGGAAGGCAGCCCTTTCACTGCCCTTTCTCCCCTCAGCTACCTCTGTTCTTTGTATTTTGTGTATGTTTCATCATTTCATACATCTGAAAAGATGATAGAGAATGACATAATGAACTGAAAACCAGCTGAAGACACAGAACATCACCAAAATCATTGAAATCCTATCCCCACATCTGTTCCCCTCTCCTCTCAGAGGTAACCACAGTCTCAAATTCTTTGAACGTCGTGCTCCAATTGCCCTAGGCAGGACAAAGGCTGCTCTGCCCAGCACTCAGCCTCTGCAATGGTGTCTTCTCTTGGCTGTTGGAGGCTAACACAGGGGCTGAAATGAGTGGACAGGAGTTGGGGCTGGTGGGAAGGGAAAGCTCTTTCACTTGCAGAACAATTCTACATTGCTTCTCACTGGAGAGTCATAGTTTATACACATGATCTTTGCTGGCCTTTTGTATAATTAGATAGGAAAATACTGGTGTTCAATGAACTCTCATTAAACACCTTCTCAATGCCTGGCACTATGCGTATTAGAACTTTATGTCTGCTCAACTGTAAGGCTATAAAAAAAAAAAAGAAAGAAAAGAAAGGAACGTTATGGGATGTGGATTCACTTCTGTCCTCATCTTCCTTTTGCCCATTGCTTTTGAATTGAGAAACCCCATTATATTTTAACATGTATTTTTATAAAAAGCATGATCTTTCATTGCAAGTGTATTTGTGTCAAAGCTGGATGATGTGTTTCATTTTGCTTCTCAGCATGTTTGAAAGATTGCACACGAGTTTGTCCAGAGGGATATAGTAAGTATCCAGTAAGTTACTGAGCTGGATCTCCTTAAGCAAGTTACTTAGTTTCTCTGAGCATTGTTTTGTTTGGGTTTTTTTGTTTTGTTCTGTTCTGTTTTTGAGACAGAGTCTAACTCTGTGGCCCTGGGTAGAGTGCCATGGTATCATCATAGCTCACAGTAACCTTGAACTCCTGGGCTCAAGAGATCCTCCTGCCTCCGTTTTCTTATTTTTAATACAGATGGGGACTCATTATTGCTCAGGCTGGTCCCGAACTTTTTAGCTCAATCAATTTACCTGCCGTGGCCTCTCAGAGTGCTAGGTGTACAGATGTGAGCCACTTTACCCAGCCTGAGCACTGATTTTTTTTTTTTTTAACATGTAAAAATGGGTGGGAGCAATCATTGCCCCACTTTCCAAAACAGTTTATGAAATCACACCTGTAAAGTACTTACTGCATGCCTGGCAGATAGCACTAAATAAATATTAGCTATTGTAACATAACATTTTGAACTTAGAACTTTAAGTGGTGATATAATTTATTTGAAACATTTATTTTAGGTTGGAATCCAAAGCTTGAAGTCTGTGCGACTGCATTGCACCTCAGAAAAGAGAGGCAGAGGAGAAGGGGGAGGCATGCTCTGACCTGAGAACTTGCAGGGCGGCTCTTGGAGGAGGTGTTCTTTATGAAATGTCACGGCATGGTGGGGGAGGTTGGAATCCCCACTTCCCATAGACCCGCTGGTCCGCTCTATATGGCATGTCGTGAACATTCCTCCGTTGTAGTGGAAGGGGCTGCCGCCATTTGGCGAGGCAGATCTTCTGCCTGCTGTGAGACTGTGATTAAATGTGTCATTAATCTGCTCAGGGCAGGTCAGAAGTCTCTGTAGACTTCTAAGATTTCAACAGTAGCTAAAACCGTAGAGTTCTCAAGATAAGCTGGGCAGATTGGTCAGAAAAGCAAAATGACTGAAGAGCAGTTCCTCTGTCAGTGATTTTCCTTGAGCTGCGGGTTGAATAGCTTCTGTTCCCAATCTGGAACACAGAGAAAATGATGCCTACCTCTTTTATTTAACAAACAAACAGAATTGAGGTCATATCGTACCTTAACTTTGTGTTCTGTTTTTTCCCAAGTAATTTTTATCACTAAGATGACGATAGTAATAATGATTGTAGCACCTACCTCATGAATAAGGATGTTCCTTTTACAAAATACTTTCATATTCTTTATCTCAGTCTATTTTCAGAAAAGCTGGTATTTACAATTTTTAATTAACATTTCTCATTAAGGGAGACTTAGTTTTGTATATTCTAAACAAAATTTCAATGGTCTATATTATGGAACAATTGCAAATATTTGAATATATGATTGTGAGAAGTATAAACCTAAATAAAAGGCTATGATGTTATAGGCAATACCTTAGCAAACATGTCAAAGATGAGTATTTGCAAATTAAAGCAGAATATGCTAATATCTAACTCACATAAATTTTTCCCATAACACTTTCATACTAATTTCTTTCATGATGCTTTCAGTCTGTTCTACTCCATCTAACATGAGATTATTATTTTTTATATTGGTTTGTACAACACATAGACACACATGCTTGCTCATATACACTTTTTCCCAACACCTGTCATAATGTTGAGCTCATAGCAGAGACATAATGAATCCTTCTTAACTGTCTAGGGTTGCTTTTCTGTACATGCTATTTGGGGGTATGTGGGAAAATGAAGTTAAGTCTTTGCTTTCAAACAGTTGTGGTTTTCACTAACCTTTAGTCAACAGGCACCTTTTTAAGGCCAGCATGCTCTCACTGAATTAAAGGTATATTTATCAAAAATAGTTTTGTCCTCTTCTATACTTCTCTTTTTCTCTCTCTCACACACACAAACACCCATACATACAACACACACAAAGAAGATTCTGAAAAATACTTCCTTAGAGAGCTCTGAGACACTGTCATGCTATGAAGAGAGGATAAAATTAATGGTGTGGAGACATCTAGGTTGTCCAAGCATTAATTGGGTTTCTACATGGGGCTATGGAAGATTCAGGAAAACCTAAGTAAGGAAGCCAATGGAATAGCTGGGAGAGGAGCCACGGATGCCTAAAAGTGTCAAACAACAACATAAATTCACACAGAACAAGTGTAACACAAGTGGGCAGGAGGTACCAGTGGAGATGGGCAATGGTATATGAACTAGGGAGTTGTTCTCATATCTTTCTAGATAGTTGAGAAAGTCCAGGATTTCCTTAAAATTTGTGGCTAGGAAAAAACATGTCTACTTATAGACTTTAAAAGCAATTCATATATTGATAAGGGCTTTACACTCATGTAAAACACTTAGATTTTTTCTTATTTTTAGCAAAGTATTGCTTATTTTTTGGAGGTAGCAATCTTCTCAGAAGTAGAGATACGTAAAGGAGATGCTCATCACACATAGAGGGTCTGTAAAGATTTCTTTTGTGTATATCCAGAAAGCAGAATCTTTGCAGTCATACCTACTGAAGTAGGTAATTATGATGATTGATGGAGGAGGTAAGTATTGATTGAGGCCAAACAAAGATAAGACTAATACATTCAGTCCAATTCTGCTCTCTTTCTCAAATTCCTCAATCTGGCACAGATGTTCTGAAGGGATATACTTTTTGTATGTATATTTGTAGATTCAAACACCCGTGATTTAAAAGTACCCCCCCAACACACACACACAAATGATAGAACTAAAGCATTGTATAGATATTTTCAATATCAGTCTTTTTGCTCTGCTGCTGAGTAACTAGAAGATAGTTCTGTTGTACATAAAAATGGAAAACAAAATGAAGTATATCCATGGCCTCCATTTATGCTTTGTACATACAGTCTTTTCTCTTTTGTGAGGAGCTACCGGAGTAACTCAATACCCACTGGACACTCCTGTTCCCCTATCAAAACCTATTCTCAAATGGCCGGGCATTGTGGCCGGTGCCTGTAGTCCCAGCTACTTGGGAGGCGGAGGCAGGAGACTCGCTTAAGCCCAGGAATTGGAGGTTGCTGTGAGCTGGGATGCCACTGCACTCTATCCAGGGTGACAGCTTGAGGCTCTGTATCAATAAAAAAAAAAAAAAAAAAAAGAAAAAAGAAAACATCAGAGCTGTCAGTAGACCTGGACAGAGAAGACCAGTTCCATGGAAGGTAGTGAGTTTCTCAACACTAAAGGAGGTCAGGCAGATGCTGACTCTTTCTAGA
>CAUYRH010149992.1:0-33764 GCA_963574655.1 Perodicticus potto | reverse complement strand
ACCAAAAAATGGCCAGGCGTTGTGGCGGGCGCCTGTAGTCCCAGCTACTTGGGAGGCGGAGGCAAGAGACTCGCTTGAGCCCAGGAATTGGAGGTTGCTGTGAGCTGTGATGCCACAGCACTCTATCCAGGGTGACAGCTTGAGGTTCTGTCTCAAAAAACAAAAAAAAGAAAGTGGCTCAGCACCTGTGGCTCAATGGGCCAAGGCACCAGCCACGTACACCTGAGCTGGAGGGTTCGAATCCAGCCCGGGCCCGCCAAACAACAATGACGGCTGCAACCAAAAAATGGCTGGGCGTTGTGGCGGGCGCCTGTAGTCCCAGCTACTTGGGAGGTGGAGGCAAGACACTCGCTTGAGCCCAGGAATTGGAGGTTGCTGTGAGCTGTGATGCCACCGCACTCTATCCAGGGTGACAGCTTGAGGCTCTGTCTCAAAAAAAAAAAAAAAGAGAGAGAGAGGATCTTACTTTGTCACGCTAGGCTGGAATGCAGAGGCTGGATCGGGTGATAGCTCATTGTATCCTCCAACTCTGGTACTCAAGTGATCCTTCTGTCTTAGCTTCCTGAGTAACTGGGATTATAGGTACTCACCACCACGCCCAGCTAATTATCAAAGTTTTTAGAGGCAGGTATCCCTATGTTGCTCAGCCTGGGCTTGAACTCCTGACCTCAAATGATCGCTGTTCCTCGGTTTCCTGAAGTATTTGGATTACACGTAGGAGCAAGTGCACCCAGCCCCAGAAATATGCTCCTTTAATATAATCAAACTTGTCACTATTTTTCTTTATCGTTTTTAGTTTCCCAATTTGCTTATGAAGGGTTTCTCTAACATAGGCTGTAGAAATATTCACAAATATTTTTCCAGTACTGTACTTTTTTTCTAATTCTTCTTTTTTCTATTTCTTTCTTACTTTTTCTTTTAAAAAAGAATCTTGCTCTTTTGCCCAGACTCGGGCAATAGCTCAATCATAGCTCTCTGTAATCTCGAACTCTCTTGGTTAAGGTTCATTCCTCTTTATTGCTGAATAGCATTCAATTGTATAGATAATGTTGCTATGAACGTTTGTGTATAAGTTTTGTGTGGATGTATGTTTTCATTCTCTTGTATAAATAATTAAGGGTGAAATTGTTGGGTCATATAGTAATTTTCCTTGATCTTTGGGGGAGCTGCCAGATTATTTTCTAAACTGGCTGTAACATTTTGTGTTCCTACCAGCATTAAATGAGGGTTCCAGTGTCTCCACAGAAAATTTTTATTAGAAAAGCAAATATAAGGGTGCCACCTGTGGCTCAGTGAGTAGGGCGCTGGCCCCGTATAACAAGGGTGGTGCGTTCAAACCCAGTCACGGCCAAACTGCAACAAAAAAATAGCCAGGCTTTGTGGTAGGCACCTGTGTTATTCTAGAATGTTCACTTTGGAGGTGAGGCGTAGGAGGAGATACTGAAAGTAAAAAATTATTTTGAATATTTATCAAGACTTTTCCTGGGTGGCACCTGTGGCTCAGTGAGTAGGGCACCGACCCCATATACTGAGGATGGCAGGTTCGAATCTGGCCCCGGCCAAACTGCAACAAAAAAACAGCTGGGTGTTGTGGCAAGAGCCTGTAGTCCCAGCTACTCGGGAGGCTGAGGCAAGAGAATCGCCTAAGCCCAAGAGCTGGAGGTTGCTGTGAGCTGTGACACCATGGCACTCGACCGAGGGCAACAAAGTGAGACTCTGTCTCTAAAAGTAAAAGAAAGAAAAGCAAATGTAAGGCCAGTGTGGTGGTTCACACTTATGATCTCAGCACTTTGGGAAGCTGAGGCAGGAAGATAGTTTGAGGCCAGCCTGAACAAAATAAGGAGATCTGTCTTTAACCCCCTATTTTTTTTTATCTATCTGTCTGTCTGTCTGTCTGTCTTAATCTGTGTATCTATCCATTTATTTATTTTTGAAATAGAGTCTCATTCTGTTGCCCAGACTAGAGTGCCATGGCATCAGCCTAGCTCACAGTAACCTCAGACTCTTGGGCTCAAGCGATTCTCTTGCTTCACCCTCCCAGGTAGCTAGGACTATAGGGGTCCTCCACAACTCTCAGCTCTTTTTTAGAGAAGGGGTCTCGCTGTAGCTCAGGCTGTGAGCTCAGACAATCCACTGACCTCAGCCTCCCAGACTGCAAGGATTAGAGGCATGAACCACCATGCTGGCCTTTTTTTAATTTTTGAGACAAAGTCTCATTTTGTGCCCTGGGTAGAGTGCTTGGTATCTTAGCTCACAGTAACTTCAGACTCCTTTTGGGTTCAAGCAATCACATTGTCTCAGCCTCCTGACTAGCTAGTATTAAAGGCACTTGCCACAAGTTCCAACTAGTTGTTTTGTTTTGTTTTGTTTTTAGTAGAGATGGGATCTTGCTTTTGTTCAAGCTGGTCTCAAACTCCTGAGCTTGAGAGATCCTCCTGCCCCGGCCTCCCAGAGTGCTGAGATTATAGGTGTGAGCCACTGCGCCTGGCCTGTCTTCAGTTTCTTAATGGCGTCTTAATGGCATCTTTTGAAAGTTTATAGATTTGACGAATTTCAGTTTATCAGACTTTTATGAATCAAGCTGTTGGTGTCATCTAAGAAATCTTGGCTTAACCCAAGTTCACAAAGATTTCTCCTACATTTTCTTTTAGGAGTTCTATAGTTTTAACTCTTGCATTGAGATCTGTGATCCATTTTGAGTTAATTTTTGCCAATAATGTGAGGGTAAGGGTCTAAAATCTTTTTGTTGTTGTTGTTTTGTTAGACAGAGTCTCACTATGTTGCCCTTGGTAGAGTGTTGTAGTGTCACAGCTCACAGCAACCTCAAACTCTTGGGTTCAAGTGATTCTTTTGCCTCAGCCTCCCAGGTAGCTGGGACTACACACATGCCCGGCTATTTTTAGAGATGAGGTCTCACTCTTGCCCAGGCTGAGCTGAGGCAATCCACCTGCCTCAGCCTCCCAGAGTGCTAGGATTACAGGTATGAGCCACTGTGCCCGCCTTTTTTTTTTTTTTTTTTTTTTTGGTATCCTATAGTAGACTTGAAGTCAGAAGATTATATTCTATCCAAGTTCTTCCATTTACTAGCTTTACAGTCTTAGAGCTAAATCACTTTCCAAGCCTGTTTTGTGTGTCTATAAAGTGTGGTTGGTTAAATCAAATCGGGTTATTATCAGAATGAAATGAATGATGAGTGAAACCACTTCAGCATAGGGTATGGCACCTGATAGGATTCAGGTAAATGGTACTGGAATTTGAAAAATGCTCCAACATACTCAACTCAAATAGTCTGTTTTTCTGTTCCTTTAAATTCATTTCAATACGTGAACAATGCCCACGTTTTTTATTTTCAGAATATAATCATTATAATGTTTAATCCTCTGCAATTACCTCTTAATCTTAAGACCTATCCACTTTAATAAGCTCTAGGGAACAGATTATATTGCAGGATATATTTCAGGAAGTTTTTACTTCTTTGGGTTTGTTTGATAACAGTTGACAAATGAATGCCATTTGGTGTTGAATTTTAAATTTTTCTTTGAAAGAACAAGTTTCTGTGTTATGTAGAAGTATTAAAAGCATGAATTCCTGTTTTTTTTTATGAGTTCCATTTTGATAGACATGGTAGAGTAATTCATATATGGTAGCTGTTGCAGTAGTGAGAAATGACGACTGCATATGTTTTGAAGGTAAAGCTGACAGATTTTGCTGACAGACTATGTGTGTGGGATAAGAGAGAAAGAAAGGAGTCAAGGATGATTATAAGTTATTTATTTATTTATTTATTTATTTACGGAACAGAGTCTCCAGCTGTCACCCTGGCATCACAGCTCGCAGCTCACAGCAGCCTCCAATTCCTGGGCTCAAGCGAGTCTCCTGCCTCCGCCTCCCAAGTAGCTGGGACCACAGGTGCCCGCCACAACGCCCGGCCATTTTTTTTTTTTTTTTTTGGTTGCAGCCATCGTTGTTTGGCGGGCCCAGGCTGGATTCAAACCCACCAGCTCAGGTGTACATGGCTGGTGCCTTAGCCGCTTGAGCCACAGGCGCCGAGCCGATTATAAGTTATTAAGCCAAAAATTTGTCATCTCAATTAAGCATCAGGGTGATGTTTCACTTTTCAAAACTCTTTTGATGGTTTCCTATCCCAAAGAAAAGCCAAATCCTAGCACTATGTAATCTGTCCTGCATGCTTACTACCTCTCTTCGCGTCTCTGTACCCATTTAGATTCTGGAAGCAAGGGTGGGCAAGTTCTCCCTTCTGTTGCTGAAACACAGGAAAAATACTTCTATCTAAGCGCCATCACACTTACCTTACCATTCTGCCTGACTAGATAGACTCCTCCCCGTCTTAGCTTAGTGATGACTTAGCTAATTTGTTATATGCTTATAGTTAGATATCTTTCTTTATCTTATTTTGTTTTTTGTTTTTTTTATTTTGAGACAGAGTCTCGCTTTGTTTGCCATTTTAGAGTGCCATGGTATCAGCTTAGCTCACAGCAACCTCAAATGTTAGGCTCAAGTGATCACTGTGCCTCAGCCTCCCAGGTAGCTGGGACTACAGGTTTATGCCACCAGGCCTGGCTAGTTTTTTTCTATTTTGAGTAGAGACAGGATCTTGCTCTTGCTCATGGTCAGGCTATTGTTCAACTCCTGAGCTCAAGAGATCCTCTTGCCTTGGCCTCCCAGAGTGGTAGGATTATATGTGTGAACCACTGTGCCTGGCCACTGTTATCTTGTTTTTCTTTGTTGTTGAGACAGAGTCTTAAGTCACCCTCAGTAGAGTACTGTGGCGTCACAGCTCACAGCAACCTCAAACTCTTGGGCTTAAGCGATTATCTTGCCTTAGCATTCCAAGTAGCTGGGACTACAGACGCCCACCACAACGCCAGGTATTTTGTTGTTGTAGTCGTCGTCGTTTGGCAGGCCCGAGCTGGGTTCGAACCCGCCAGCTCGAGTGCATGTGGCTGGCGCCCTAGCTGCTGAGCTACAGGCGCCAAGCCTGTTTTTAGTATTGAGAAATAGGACCATGATTACAGTTTCTAGGTATGTTTAAATAAAAACCACAAAGCAAACTAAAATTCCTCACTGGTGAGACAAACTAGATATTACTAGTTTTAAGCTAAAAATCTGCCAGCACTGTTCCATCTGTAATGTGGCAATTTTAAATAAGTTACTTATCCAAAAAGAAAAAGAATTATTCTTCCTTGAATGTCAATAAGATCATTTGCCTTTCTTACCAAGCTAAAAAGAATCTTATAAAACTTCATTAATTTTTTCATTTATATGCTGTTATACTGCCTCTCTGTACATACCATGAGCATGTATTTTGAGCTATCTGCTTGACCTTTCTATTTAAATGTTTCACAGATGCCTAAAATTTAACATACTCCTTACTAAATCTTTGATCTCCCCTTTTTATCTTATCCTGGCAAACTTCCAGAATGTCAACCCCATGGGGCAGGGAATTTTTTTTTTTTTTGAAACAGTGTTTCACTTTGTCTGCCCTTCATAGACTGCCATTGTGTCCTAGCTCATACCAACCTCAAAGTCTTGGACTTAAGCTATTCTTTTGCCTGAACCTCCCAAGTAGCTGGGACTACAGGCACCCGCCACAACACCCGGCTATTTTTTTTTGTTTGTTTCCATTGTCATTGTTGTTTAGCTGGCCCGGGCAGTAACCAATGTGCTGTGGGCACAAAGCCAGGGGCAGGGATTTTTGTCTGTTTTTTATACTGCTATGTCTCCAATTTCTGGTACTTAATGGTCACTCATTAAATATTTGTTGAATCACAATAAATAAATAAATATAAATAAATAAATACTTGTTGAATGAGACTCTGAATGGTACCACCATACCATTTACCTAATTTGTCTTCATTTTTTTCACCTTTGGCCTCTTTTTGTTTTTTTTTTTTTGACACAGTCTTGTTCTGTTGGCCTGTACTAGAGTGTAGTAGGGTCCTCATCGCTCACTGCAACCTCAAGCACCAGGGCTCAGGTGATCCTCCTGCCTTAGCCTTCTGAACAGCTGGGACTACAGGTACTTGCTACCACACCTGGTTAATGTTTTTAATTTTTTACGAACAGAGTGGGATTAATGTTGCCCAGGCTGGTGCTAACTCCTGGCCTCAAATAATCCTTCTGCTTTGACCTCTCAAAGTTCAGGATTACAGGTGTGACCTGTAAATGCATATTTATATGATGAGTTATTTACCTCCCTCTCATAAAATTTAAAGTTCATGAGACCAAGTACCATATTTATATTACCTATGACTATATCTAGAATATGTATCAGAATTCTGAAAATGTATTTTGAAGCTCTCAAAATATTTAAGTGGAGATATTAAGAAAGATGACTCCATAAAAACATGCTCATCATCCCTAATCATCTCACAAATGCAAATCAAAACCACTTTGAGATATTATCTAACACCAGTGAGAATAGCCCACATCAAGAGGTCTCAAAGTTGCAGATGCTGTCAAGCTGCAGAGGTGCACACTTATGCACTGTTGGTGGCATTGCAAACTAGTACAGGTTTTTTGTTAAGCATGGAAGGCTGGGTGCAGTGGCTCATACCTGTAATCTTTTTTTGAGACAGAGCCTCAGGCTGTCACCCTGGATAGAGTGCTGTGGCATCACAGCTCACAGCAACCTCCAATTCTTGGGCTCAAGCGATTCTCCTGTCTCCGCCTCCCAAGTAGCTGGGACTACAGGTGCCTGCTACAACTCCCGGCCATTTTTTGGTTGCAGCCGTCATTGTTGTTTGGCAGGCCTGGGCTGGATTTGAACCTATGAGCTCAGGTGTATGTGGCTGGCACCTTAGCTCGTTGAGCCATAGGCACCGAGCCCACACCTGTAATCTTAACACTCTGGTAGGCCAAGGCGGGTGTATTGCCTGAGCTCATGGGTTCGAGACCAGCCTGAGCCAGAGCAAGATGTCATTTCTAAAAATAGCTGGGTGTTCTGGCGAATGTCTGTAGTCCCAGCTACTTGGGAGGTTGAGGCAAGAAAATGCTTGAGACCAAGAGTTTGAGGTTGCTGTGAGCTATGACACCACAGCTTTCTACCAACGGCGACAAAGTGAGACTATCTCAAAAAGCAGGGAAAATCTTTGAAGAACTAAATGTAGACCTTTCATTTGATTCTGCAATTCCGTTACTGGGATCATTGGTTATCTACCCAGAAGAAAAAATAAACATTTTAGAATAAGGCCATTTGTACTCAAAATGTTTACAGCAGCTCTCAGTTCACAGTTGCAAAGATGTGGAAAAAACTGAAGTGCCCATCAGCTCTTGAGTGGATCAGTAAACTGTGACATATATATATCTGTCATGGAATGCTATTCAGCCATATAAAAGATGGAGACTTTGCATCTTTTGTATTTATCTGGATGGATTTGGAGAACATTCTCAAGTAAAGTATCTCAAGAATGGAAAAGGGGCTTGGCACCTGTAGCTCAAGCAGCTAAGGTGCCAGCCACATGCACCAGAGCTGGAGGGTTCGAATCCAGCCCCAGCCTGCCAAACAATAATGACGACTACAACCAAAAAAAAAAAAAAAAAAAAGCTGGATGTTGTGGTGGACTCCTGTGGTCCCAGCTACTTGGTAGACTGAGGCAAGAGAATTGCTTATGCCCAGGAGTTGAACGTTGCTGTGAGCAATGATGCCACAGCACTCTTGAGGCTCTGTCTCAAAAAAAATGGAAAAGGAAGCATCCCATGTACTCAGTGCTAATCTGGAACTAGTAGATCAACAGCTACATGCCCACATGAGAGAAAAACACAAATTCAAGAAGTGGGGAAGGGAGGAGGGAGCTCAGCAAGTTCCCACCTATCAGGTACAATGTAGGGGTATATGACAGACTTCTGGGTGAAGGAGTCAACTATAACTCAGACTTTGGACTTTACCTTAGAAACACAAATAATATAACCTGATCGTATGTACCCTCATACTAACTCCCCCAAAAAATTAAATTTAAGAAAGACTCCACAAAGAAATGATAAAATGGTTAGAAAGGTAATAGGAGAGCCAGAGTGTCATCATAGAAGCCAAGGGAGAGTTTCAAACATAGCAAATAGCCCAAATGTAACAGGAATAATAAGATCAAGACTAAAAATGATCTTCAGGGGGCAGTATTACATAATAGTTGAGAGGAGCCAGACAGAGCTGGCTTTGCCTTTTATTGGCTTCAGTCTGTTTTTTCATGTCTAAAAAG
This sequence comes from Perodicticus potto, assembly GCA_963574655.1. Lineage (NCBI taxonomy): Eukaryota > Metazoa > Chordata > Mammalia > Primates > Lorisidae > Perodicticus > Perodicticus potto. The sequence continues at coordinate 25,548 of CAUYRH010149992.1, read as the reverse complement.
AGAATAACAACAGTAACCACCTCATGATGATTGTGAGGCTTTAATGAGATAATGTATGTAAAACATTTAGCATTGAGTTTGTTTTGTTGAGACGGTCGCTTTGTTCCCCTCTGTAGAGTGCTTTGGTGTTACAGCTCACAGCAACCTCAAATTCATAGGCTCAAGTGGTTCTATTGCCTCAGCGTCCCAAGTAGCTGGGAATACAGGTGCCCTCCACAATGCCTGTATTTTTAGAGATGGGGTTGGGGTCTTGCTCTTACTCAGGCTGGCCTGGAATCTGTGAGCTCAGGCAATCCACCTGCCTTGGCCTCCCAGAGTGTTAGGATTACAGGAGTGAGCCACTGCACCCAGCCTAGTAGAGTTTTATACATATTAATAACTCAGTAAATATTAGGTACTTTTTATTTTACTGATATAGAACTCACTGTGAAGACTCATTTGAAGTACTAACCTATGTGAGTTTCCTTTGAATGGGACTAGACTGTTCTGGATTGTTCCAGAGATTTAAAAATATCATAAATCCTAATGTGAATGTTGGATTTGTCTTTTTTGGCAAAGAGATTCTAGCTGTCTTGGTTCTCTGTTTTTTCTCAGAGCTGTATTTTAAGTTGAATACAGTATGTATATTGTGTAGAAAGTAGCATAAGTTGTGAACAACATGGCATCTTTGTCCTTGTATGGAAAACCTAGATCATGTAGGTGTCTTTCTGAAAGCTTGAAAGAATGTTATTCACAAAGAACATGGCTTTCATAGTCCAAAAAACAGCATTCTGGCACCTGCTGTAGGGATTGCTTTTCAAGCAGTTTATATCCAATAGATAAAAAGCATTCTTTGTTGTGAAGTGTCTTCAGAATTTGGTTTATTTTTACTAGAAATACTTAAATTTGGTGTGTGGATTTTGTCAATCATGATTTTCCAGTTTTACTGCTTAAATGGATTCACAAAATATGCCCTTAGGCATACTGTTCCCCTTTCTCCTTGATCAGTTTAGGGACATGTATTATTCCTTTTTGAGGCAGAGTTTCCCTTTTGCTTTTGGTAGAGTGTAGTGGCCTCATAGATCACAGCAACCTCAAACTCCTGGGCTCAAGTGATCCTCTTGCCCAGCCTCCTGAGTATCTGGAACTACAGGCACTCACCACAACGCCCAGTTATTTTTAGAGATGGGGGTCTCTTGCTCAGGCTGGTTTCAAACTTCTCCTGAGCTCAGGCACCCATTTTGGCCTCCCAGAGTGCTGGGATAACAGGCTTCAGCCACTGCGTCCTGCCCTATTTCTCTATTCCCACATATATTTCAGGGGTAGGAGTGATCAGTGTTTTCAGATTAATATCAATCCCTCTTTAGTTATTGATACCCTGCTATTGATATAACGTGTCCCTGGGACTCAGTTTTTTTTATTTTTAAAAGGCAGAAAATCATGCCTTTCTCAAACCCTTCCCTGTGATGTTTTGAAAGTGAAATGAGTGTGAATTTTTAAAAACGATGAGTTTTTTTGCATTTATAAATATTAAGACTCTGGAATTCTTTAATTACATTAAATAGAAGTTGGGAAATTTTAAAATGTGTATACTTGGCTCGGTGCCCATAGCTCCGTGGTTAGGGTGCCAGCCACATACACTGAGGCTGGAGGGTTCAAACCTGGCCCGGGCCTGCTAAACAACAATGACAACTGCACCAAAAAAATAGCTAGGCATTGTGGCGGGTGCCTATAGTCCTAGCTACTTGGGAGCCTGAAGGAAGAGAATCGCTTGAGCCCAAGAATTTGAGGTTGCTGTGAGCTATGACGCCACAGCACTCTACCAAGGGTGACATAATTGAGACTTCTGTCTCAAAAAAAAAAAAAAAAGTATTAAAATGTATATGCTTGTGAGTAATGGATTTAAAAGCAGTTGGGTTTTTTTTTTTTTTTTTTTTTTGCAAATTATAAAATGTTGTTAGTTTTTTTTCCAGAAAAGATTTATTTTAGCAACTAACCTAAAAGATATATGATAGGTCCATTAGTTCCTCATTATTAACAGGAAACTCAGGACGGTCATTAGAAATTAAAAAGGAAAAAAGGAAGGAGGGGTGGGAGGGAAGATGGAGGGAAAGAACTGAGAAGGGGATAAATTGAAGCCAATAAAATATAACCCACATAACACATGGGATTAGTTTAACAGATATATATTGAACACCCACTGTGTGTTAGCTACTGTTCTAAATGCTGACATACAACAGTGAACGTAATGTACGAAAGTCTGTTTTGTGGTAGTTTAGATTTCAATAGAACAATATAGACAATCAACAAATATATTGTACCCCAGGTGGTAAGAACACTGGAATAAAATAAAACAGGATAGTGTGATGGGAAGGGTGTTCTTTTTTTATTTAGGGTTGCTAGAATTCCTCTTCTATGAGGTTACATTTAAGCAAAGGCATGAAAGAAGTGAAAGAGCAAGCTGTGCAATTATTTAGGGCTGTTCTATTAGGCAGAATAGTTAAGTGCAAAGGTCCTGAGGTAAGGAGTATTTTTGTTGTGTTTAAGAAAGAGAAGGAAGAGCAGTGTCTTCCCTTCTTGGAGCTGAGTAAGTGAATAGACGTGTAGGAGATGGAAGAGAGGTAGAGGGGGAAAATTAAAACAGGGTTTTTAGTCCAATGTTAAGAATTTTGGCTTTTACTCTGAAACAGGAAGCCAAAGGGTTTTTGATCAGAGGAGTAACATGATCTGACTCAGCCTTTAAAAGGATCACCCTGCTGCTGAGTTGAGAAGACTGTAAGAGACATGAGGACTCAAGCAAGGAACCAGTTAGAAGGCTGTTGCCACAATCCAGGTCAGATGTTATTATCACTTGGCTCTAATAGCGATCAGAATAGTTGAGAAACAGTTAGATTCTGCATATATTTTGAAGGTAAAGCTGGCAGACATTGCTGACCAAATGGATATATGAGGAATGAGGAAAGAAAGGATGAATAGAAATTTGGGACCTAAAACTTTCTAGTTGAAGTTACCATTTACTGAGATAATGGATCCTGTGGTAATGATTGCAAAATAATAAACTGGCATAGTAGTTTTAAAATATTTTATATGTTTGATGAAGAGACACATGACAAGTGATTATTTGCTGTTAGGAAAATTTGTAAAAATTTCTGGTTTTTCTAGTAGTTATTAATCATTTGTGTAATGATTTGTTTAATGTTTGTCCTTCTTCCTAGATTGTAAACCTCATAAGTTTAGGAACTGGGTCTCTTTTGTTGAAGGCTCTTATTTTCAGGATATAGCACAATGCCTTGCACATGAAAAGTATTCAGAAATAGTTTTTGAATGGATGAGTGAATGAATTCATAATTGTATGCTAGCAAGAGAGATAATTCCCGGGTAAGAGTCCTAACCCAAAAAGTCTGATTAATCTCTTATGAAAGGCTGGAACACTGAAACCAGCCTAAAAGATTTTTTTTTTTTCACCTTCAATAAAACTGATTTTATTCAACTAATGTGCAGGGAGTATATTCCTTTAAATCTGAGGAGTGCCAAAATATATGAGGTTATTTTTTATTTTATTTTTCCTTCCCCCTTTTAAAGTTGTTGTCTTAGCCTGTGTTTGTTTAATCATCTGCTGCAGAATATTCTTGGTAGAGTTATATGTAGCAGAGGTTCTTAATACCACTATAGCTTGTTTATAGTATCTTGATTATGGTAAACTTATTCTGAAATTTTAAATGTATTTTTACTAAATTAATGTAAATCTATTCTGAACTACATCTCGATGTTTTATGTTTTAGCTGTGATTTTTGGGTGATTATTGACCTCCTTGTCCCCTTCCCTCTATACCCATTTCTAATGTTAATCAATAGTTGCCTCTTTTCTGATAAATTTTTGTTGTGGTCTGTCCTGCAGAGAAAGATGCTGGTTGCAAGTTTTGGAGATTCCTGTTTTTTATGGAACACAGTTCTGTAAAATTTTCATAAGATTCCTTGGCAATAACATACGCTTGTGATGGACCCTAGAAATACTGCTATGTTAGGATTGGGTTCTGATTCCGAAGGTTTTTCAAGAAAGAGTCCTTCTGCCATCAGTACTGGCACACTGGTCAGTAAGAGAGAAGTAGAGCTAGAGAAAAACACAAAGGAGGAAGAGGACCTTCGCAAACGGAATTGGGAGAGAAACATTGAATCAGGGAAAGATGATGGTTTGACTGATGCACAGCAACAGTTTTCAGTGAAAGAAACAAACTTTACTGAGGGAAATTTAAAATTGAAAATTGGCCTTCAGGCTAAGAGAACTAAAAAACCTCCAAAAAACTTGGAGAACTATGTATGTCGACCTGCCATAAAAACAACTATCAAACACCCAAGGAAAGCACTTAAAAGTGGGAAAATGACAGATGAAAAGAATGAACATTGTCCTTCAAAACGGGTAAGTAGACTTCCCAGCAATATGTGGTCATTGACAATATTTGGATTTTCCTATTAATTTTTATGTAACCTACACACATATTCCAGGCAGTTTTATTTTAATCTTTCTATGTTATTTCCATATAGTCTGTTTTGTGAGCCTAAAATAAGCTTTGAGGTTTGTCAGAGGTATAAGTAATAGCATAACCATGTATGTATTTGCAAATTTATGAAAAAGTTTTAAATGGGGGCATATCCACATTGTTGCACCTAAAGTGTTATAGTGGAAAGGATATTGAATTTATAGTTAGAAAAATCTATATTTGAATCTTGCCTTTCTATTTACTAACAGTGAGACTATGAACAAATTTATAGTGAAACAACTGAGCCTCAGAGATGATAAAATCACCTACCTTCCAGGATGGTTGAAAGGATCTGATTTGCTAACATATATTAAAAGTTTTTATTAAATGAATTGTCTATAAAATACTAATTTCTATTGCTTTTCATGTAGCAAATTAATATATAGAAAATGCCCTCCCTTCCTGCCAGCTATCCAAATGTAATTACTAATTTTTCTTAACTCTGATTATCCTTTCTAGTGAAGATACTAAATTTGTGTTGGATCTTGTGTTGACCAGAAGTTCTAGTCACCCTGTATGATACTTAATTTGAGACTGTAGGTACCATGTGTGCCCACACATGTATTTAAAAAGTAGCACATACAAGTTAAGCAGTAGAGCTAAGCAGAAAGAGTGTGCTTTAACACTTTACCTAAAATTATGGAATATTCCTAACTATGAAATGACTTGATTTTTTTTTTTTTTACTATTAATTCCTTATTTTCACATTCGTGTGCTTTTTACATGTTACCAAAAATCATAATAGCTTAGAGTCTTTTTTTCCATCTTGATATGGCATCTGGAAATTTTCAATTGTTGCTTTTCTATACAACATCATAGAAATATATGTATAAGATAGCTTGGGGTGATTTCTTGGTAAAATCAACTATAAACAAAGTTGTAGTTTATAAAGCAGAAAAAAATGAGTATTGTAGTAGTTAACTGAAAAAAATTAATTGGATAAAGCTTAGGTAAATTGGTTAACCTATCCTGAGCCTTATTTTTCTTATTTCTGAAATGAAGATAATACCTGTTCTAGTTGATCTCAGGAATTTTTAGAAGAATTTTTATTAAAAAATACATTTTTAGGGCAGTGCCTCTGGCTCAGTGAGTAGGGCGTCGGGCCCCATATACCGAGGGTGGAGGGTTCAAATCCAGCCCCAGCCAAACTGCAACAAAAAAATAGCTGGGCGTTGCGGCCGGCGCCTGCTTGGGAGGCTGAGGCAAGAGAATCGCCTAAGCTCAGGAGTCGGAGGTTGCTGTGAGCTGTGATGCAACAGCACTCTACCAAGGGCAACAAAGTGAGACTCTGTCTCAAAAAAAAAAAAAACATTTTTATATTTATCTAGACCTTTTACATAAACATTATTAGAGTTCATTTTGCATAAGTAACTTGTTAAGGATTTTCAGGATGATTGTCTTTAGTAATCTTTCTATAATGTTTTAAATAGTCATTAATAAAGTTTTATACTCAAATCACCTTCAATACTTAACTTTACATTCTATACTATATATAGTTTATGTACCATGTATCCCGTGTGTAGTAGAATGCAGCCCATGATTTCTGAGAGAAGGTATCTGTATAATCCCAAAACTGCTAAATCATCCCCCCACTCCCCCTCTCACACTCTCAGCCTTCTGAGTCTGACTTGTCTCTTATTTCCCTTGTCTGTGTCCATGTGTATACGGTTTTTAGCACCCATTTATGATTGAGAACATGCAATATTTGATTTTCTTTACCTGGCTTGTTTCATTTAAGATAACGACCTTTAGGGTTGGGCACGGTGGCTTATGCCTGTAATCCCAGCACTCTGGGAGACCAGGGTGGGTGGATTGCTTATGCTCAGGAGTTCAAGACCAGTCTGAGCAAGAGTGAAGACCCCATCTCCACTAAAAATAGAAAAACTAGCTGGATGTAGTGTTGCACACTTGCAGTCTCAGCTACTGGGGAGGCTGAGGCAGGAGGATCACTTGAGCCCAGGAGTTCGAAGTTGCTGTGAGCTATGATGACTTCACAGTACTCTACCAGGACAAGAGAGAGACTATCTCTAATAATAATAATAATAATAGTAATAATAATGACCTGTAGCTTCATCTGTTTCTGTAAAAGATTTTATTTCATTCAGTGGCTGAATAGTATTCCTTTGTGTATATAATACAACATTGTTTTTTATTCATCTGTTGATGAAACTTACATTGATTCCGTATCTTTGCTACTGTGAATTGTGCTGTGATAAACATGAGTGAAGGTGTCTTTTGATATATAAATTTCTTTGCCTTTGGGTCCAGTGGGACTGTTGGATCAAATGACAGTTTCATTTTTAGTTATTTGAGATATCTCAATAGTATTTTTCATGAAGGTTGTTCTAATTTATATTCTTACAGTGTATGAGAGTTCCGTTGTCTTCATATCTTTGCCAGTGTCTGTTATTTTTATCTTTTCTGAGTGGGGTAAGATGGTATCTCACTATGATTTTAATTGGCATTTCTGTGATGATTAGTTAGGATGTTGAGATTGCTATCTTCTGAATTAGTTCTTCAAAAATAATGGGAAGAGTATGGGCAGTGGGCCAGGCATGGTGGCTCATGCCTATTATCCTAGCATTCTGGGAGCCTAAGGCTGGTAGGCTGGTAGATTGCTTGAGCTCAGGAGTTCAAGACCAGCCTGAGTAAGAGCAAAGCCCAGTCACTACTAAAACCAAAAACTAGCCGGGCATTGTGGTGGGTGCCTGTAGTCCAGCTACTCAGGATGCAAGAGAATCACTTGAGCCCAAGAGTTTGAGGTTGCTGTGAGCTAGGATACCATGGCACTCTACCGAGGGCAACAAAGTGAAACTCCATCCCCTAAAAAAGTGTGGGGAAACAGAACAGTAGAAGGCAATATAAGCAATGAGCAAAGGATGATGATAAAGTGCCATCAGCTACCTAACAGGATAAGGTTTAATGTCCTTAATTCATGCTAGTATAGAGTACTTAGACTAATATTGCAATTTCTGATACCATCCTTTCCTAATTTGAAAAAGTTATGTTCACACTGCAAAATGCCATTCATTTTATATTTATAGATACATACATATAAATAAATAAATTGTGATAAGATCAATAAAACTTAAAATTTGTCATTTTAATCATTTTAAATGTATACTTTTGTACCATTAAGTATATTCATATTGTTCTATAACCATTTGCCACCCTTCAGCTCTAGATCTTTTTCATCTTTCCCAACTGAAACTCCATACTATTAAATGCTAACTCCTCATTCTCCCTCCTCAAAGATACTTTCTATCTATGAATTTGACTACTGTACTTAGCTCAAATAAGTAGACTCATATGTTTGTCCTTTTGTAACTGTCTTATTTTAGTTAACAAATTTTCCTCAGGATTCATCCATTTTATACCATGTGTCAGAATTGCCTTTGGTTTTTAAGGCAGAATAATATTCCACTGTACATGTATACCACATTTTGTTTATCCATTGATCCATTAATGGATATGGGGGTTGCTTCCAGCTTTTGGCTATTATGACTAATGCTACTATAAACATGGTGAACAAATGTCTGTTTGAGTCTCTGCTTTCACGTCTTTTGGGCATATACCTAAAAATGGAATTTTTGGATCGTGTTGTAATTCTATGCTTAATTTTTTTTAATTCATTAATAGTTTATTTATCACTCTTATAAGCTCAGAAACACAGGTTAGTGAAAAACTTCTATGTAAATCAGCCCAAAGAAATTGTTTATATTCCAAAATCACTTTGTGCTTTGAAAGATACCAGCCTTTCTCATCTCCTCAAAATCTTTCATAGAATCATAGTTTCTGTAGAAATCTGGATATGCCTTCTTTCTTGGTTCAGCCACAGCAAACTTACAGAAAGCTGCAACCCCTCAGGGATACAGCAAATGCTCCAACAATATGAATCCGCAGACATCTGGCCAAGAGGCCGCACATCTGAGGTTTGGCCAAAGCACTGGAAACCATGGTAGTTACTGTCCTTGATGGGTATGCCAACCTCAACATGTCTTCCCACTATGCTTAATTTTTCAAAGAATCACCATACTGTTTTCTGTAGGGTTGTAGTATTTTTCATTCTCATTATGAGTGTACAAAAGTTCCAATTTCTCTACATCCTCACCAAGTTATTTTCTCTCTGTGTGTGCGTATGTGTATATGTGTGTGTTTTGTTTTGTTTTGAGAGAGTCTCACTCTGGAACCCTGGGGTAAAGTACCATGGCATCATCATAGCTCACAGCAGTCCCAGACTTTTGGGCTCAAGAGATCCTCTTGCCTCAGCCTCTGTAGTAGCTCGGACTACAGGCAGGTACCACCATCCCCAGCTAGTTTTTGTTGTTGTTTTTGTTGGTTTTGAGACAGAGTGTCATTTTGTCACCTCTAGTAGAGAGCCATGGCATCATAGCTCATAGCAACCTCAAACTCTTGGCTCAATTGATCCTCTCGCCTCATCCTCCCAAGTAGTTGAGACTCAATGCCCAGCTATTTTTGGAGACAGAGTCTCTCTCTTGTTCAGGCTGGTCTTGAGCTCAAGCAATCCCCTCACCTCGGCCTCCCAGAGTTGTAGGATTACAGGCATGAGCCACCGTGCCCAGCCCAATTAGTTTTTCTGTTCTTAGTAGAGACAGTCAGTATCTTGCTGTGTTGATCAGGCTGGTCTGGAATTCCTGAGCTCAAGCAATTCACCCACCTCGGCCTCTCATAGTGCTAGGATTACAGGTGTGAGCCACTGTGCCCGACCTTTCTATGTGTTTTTGAAAAGGTATAGTCATCCGTTATATTTACAGCCTATAACAATGATTTACAGTATTTTTTTTTTTTTTTTTGTGAGAGCCTCAAGCTGTCACCCTGGATAGAGTGCTGTGGCATCACAGCTCACAGCAACCTCCAATTCCTGGGCTCAAGCGAGTCTCCTGCCTCCACCTCCCAAGTAGCTGGGACTACAGGCGCCCACCACAACGCCCGACCATTTTTTGGTTGCAGCCGTCATTGTTGTTTGGCGGGCCTGGGCTGGATTCGAACCGCCAGCTCAGTGTATGTGGCTGGCGCCTTAGCCCGTTGAGCCACAGGCGCCAAGCCGATTTACAGTATTTTTTAAACATGAAAAAAACTAAGATCTTTTACCTTTCTAATTTATCTCCAGTGCTCCAAAATAAGTAGCACTCAGGAGGCTATAAATAGAAATCTTTCCCCTTAACTCATTTTTGCTTGTTTATAAACTTAAGCAGTTTCAATAAAAATATAATTTTTTCTGGAATTATAAGCTGATTGTAAGGTTTGTATATTGTTCATTTAATTTTAATTTTATTTTTTTTTGCAGTTTTGGCTGGGGCTGGGCTTGAACCCACCACCCCTCGTAAATGGGGCTGGCACCCTGCTCCTTGAGCCACATTTTTATTTAATCTGTGGTTGCAGTTGGAGCCTAATTTGATGACTTCCTTGAGAGGCTTTGACTTTGCTTTGGCAAGAGTTAGGGTATGTTACTAACATATTTTTGAGCTTTTAATTTTGCCTCTAGGCCATAGTTTGGTGCATTTACCCTCTGGACTGTCGTGCCTATTTAGGTCAGCCCCTTTTGGTCTCCTTGGAGATTTTTCTTATGAGGCTAGCACTGCAATAAATGTTATATTTTATGCTGGTTTGAGTCATTCTGTTGTGATACAAGATTTCACAGTATTTAACCTGTTACATTGCGAGAAGTGGAAATCCTTTTACTGTTTTATAAGCAAAATGTTCACTGTTAATTTGGTAGTAAGTTTTCCTATCTTCTTTCTAATGTCAAAGAAAAACTTTTTATAAATTTTTTTTAAAAATTTGTGTTTGGCTTTCTTGCAACTTCATGTAATATCTACCAATTCATAAGTCCCTGGAATGGTACATTCATTCTTCTGTAGCAGTAGTTCAGAGAGTGAAAGGAGAGGTGGAAGTCATAATGTTTACTTACATGTATCACACACTAACTTAAAAGGAAACAGCAGTGATACATGTCTTTCCCTCTTTTAAAGTAAATTCCAGTTTTGGAATTGGGTACCATAGCCCAGCTATATGTATAGTTCACTTAGTATACTAAGCCAAAAAGAAAAAGAAAATGCCTTTTTTTTTTAATTGTTGGGGATTCATTGAGGGTACAAGAAACCAGGTTACGCTGATTGCATTTATTAAGTAAAGTCCCTCTTATAATTGTATCTTGCCCCCACAAGCTGTGTCATACATCGACACCCCACCCCCTCCCTCTGTCTGCTCTTCTCTTCTCCCACCCTCCTCCCTTCTTCCCTCTCTCTGCTCTTCCATTCCTCCATCCCCCTCCTCCCTTCCTCTCTCTCTGCTCTCCCAAGAAAATGCTTTTGTGACGAAGGGAAAATCTCCAAAATATCTGGTTAATAGCTGGTAATTAAAATTAAAATTAGTGCCAGCAGAAAAGGACTGAGAGGATATTTCACTACCACTGTATACTGATTATAAATTAGATCAATAGCATTGAAATTTGGTGCTGTGTTGACTAACAGTTTGTCACTGGATAGTTTATTTGATGTTGCTTTAGCCTTGAATGAATTTAATGAACCCAATGAATTGTAAATGAAATTAATAGCCATAATTATAATTTCTCTTTCAAAAGACAGTCTTCTGGCTCGGCGCCTGTGGCTCAACGGGCGAAGGCGCCAGCCACATACACCTGAGCTGGCGGGTTCGAATCCAGCCTGGGCCCACCAAACAACAATGACGGTTGCAACCAAAAAATGGCCGGGCGTTGCTTGAGCCCAGGAATTGGAGGTTGCTGTGAGCTGTGATGCCACGACACTCTATCCAGGGTGACAGCTTGAGGCTCTGTCTCAAAAAAAGAGACAGTCTTCTATTTAGAAAAGAAAGGTCTATGCCAACACAATTGATTATTTAAGATATAGTTCATTAAAGAACTAACTTTGAATTTTAGTGTGTTGATTGTTTTGTAGAGAGTTATTAAAGCCCACATGAATCCAAATATTACATTTAAGGCGTGTTGGCCGGAAATTGTATTAAACTATAGAACTGGTAGATTTAATATAGGTTCTTAAATAAGAAAATACAGTAATTGGGTAATAATAATGATACCTTAGCTCTTGCTTGGTATAGATGGTTTGCCTTTTAATTTTAAATTGCTGCAAACAGATTGCAGTAATTTTGAAATGGAATTGTTGGAAATATATTGATTTGATATTACCTAGATTTTTACTTTTCTTTCTTGATAATTCTGCCAAATAGCAATAGTATATTAGATTTCCTAAATATAGTAATTCCTTTACATTGTACCCTGTGTTAGCAGCTAACCCTGTGTTAGGTTAGCTCAGTTTTAGATAAAATGTGTATATATATTTTATTCATACAATAGAAATGCCATAAAATTTATCCTTTTAAAATGTACAGTTCAGTGTTTTTTAGTATATTCATTGTATCCGTGTGACGATTACTAATTTTAAAACATTTTTATCAACTTAAATTTGTAGTACCAATATTTTTGCTTTGTGCTTTCAAAAAAGGAGGGTCAGGTTTTGTGTCACTTAATTTTAGGCATAATGTCTAGAGTAGGTTCAGAGCAATCTTTGATTTATTCATTTTCCCATGTGCAATAAACAAGTAATTATTCTATAATGTCATAACTGCTGTAAAAGAGTATGTGAATCACAGAATCATTGGGAGAAGGTAATTATATTAACAAGATTACACACAAAGAGGAGCTCATATTTAAAATTAGATGTCGCAGCTCAGCCCCTGTGGCTTCAAGCAGCTAAGGCGCCATCCACATATACCTGAGCTTCGGGTTCGAATCCAGCCCAGCCCACCAAACAACAATAATGGCTGCAACCAAAAAATAGCCGGGCGTTGTGGCAGCTGCCTGTAGTCCTAGCTACTTGGGAGGCAGAGGCAGGAGACTTGCTTGACCCTAGGAGTTGGAGGTTGCTGTGAGCTGTGATGCCACAGCACTCTACCCAGAGCGACAGCTTGAGGGTCTGTCTCAAATAAATAAATAAAAATAAAATAAAATTAGATGGGTGGCACGCCTGTGGCTCAAAGGAGTAGGGCACCGGCCCCATATGCCAGAGATGGCGGATTCAAACCCAGCCGCAGCCAAAAACTGCAAAAAAAAATAACATTAGGTATTGAGAAGTCAGGCATTGTGGCTTATGCCTATAATCCTGACAATTCTAGGAAGGGAGGATTGCTTGAGACCAGCAGTTTGAGAACAGCCTGGGCAATACTGTAAAGACTCTGTCTTTACAAAAAGCAGAAAACATAATTTGCCAGGAGTTCCCGTAGTCCCAGCTCCTTGAGAGGCTGAGGCAGGAGGATTGCTTATGCCTTGGAGTTTGAGGTTGTAGTGAGCTATCATTGCAGCACTGCCCTCCAATCTGTATAACGGAGCAAGACCTTGTCTCTAAAAATAGTAGTAATATATATAAGTAAAATAAATAAAAATTACATGTTGATAACTTTTGTTAGAATTTGCTGGACAGAGAAGAAGGGCTTTGGGGACAAAGTAATATAGGGCAAATGTATACTCAGGATGTCTCACAAGGTTTGTCAGTCGTACTATAAAACTAGAATTTGATAGCCTTTTAGTATGTATGAGTACTAATAAAATGTAAAGAATAGAGGAGAAAAGGAGTACAAACATAATCAGCCTTTTGTGTTATATTTAAAAACCTTGGAAGCCACGGCCTCAGTGTTTTTCTGCTTTTTCTTCTAAACAGACCTTGGGTTGAATCTTCCTTGTTCTCATTTATAAAGTGGGTTATTTCATTTTTAAATCATATTCTATGTGTATTGTTGCTTTTAGCTTTATAGGATTTTAAAATAAGAATAATATGACCATACAGTTTTCTGGGATTTTTGTTTGTTTTTTAAGTTTATAGTCCTTCTTTATAATAGTATTCCTCTGTAAGAAAGAGGAAAAATTGGCTCGGCGCCTGAGGCTCAAGCGGCTAAGGCACCAGCCACATACACCTGAGCTGGCAGGTTCGAATCCAGCCTGGGCCCGCCAAACAACAATGGTGGCTGCAACCAAAAATAGCCAAGTGTTGTGGCAGGCACCTGTAGTCCCAGCTACTTGGGAGGCGGAGGCAGGAGACTTGCTTGAGCCCAGGAGTTGGAGGTTGCTGTGAGCTGTGATGCCACAGCACTCTACCCAGGAGGACAACTTGAGGCTCTGTTTCAAAAAAAAAAAAAAAAAAGAGGAAAAATTAAAATTGGCTTTTTGGTTTTTTTTTTTTTTGAGACAGAGTCTCACTGTATCGCCCTCAGTAGAGTGCAGTGGCATCACAGCTCAAAGCAACCTCAAACTCTTCGGCTTGTGCAATTCTCTTGCCTCAGCCTGTCAAATAGCTAGGACTACAGGCACCCACCACAATGCCCAGCTATTTTATTTATTTATTTATTTATTTATTTGCCTTTTTTTGCCGGGGCTGGGTTTGAACCTGCCACCTCCAGCATATGGGGCCGGTGCCCTACTCCTTTGAGCCACAGGCGCTGCCCTCATGTGAACCTTTTCTTTTTTATTTATGTATTTATTTTATTTTATTTTATTTTATTTTTTTGAGATAAAGCCTCAAGCTGTCGCCCTGGGTCAAGTACCATGGCATCACAACTCACAGAAACCTCCAACTCCTGGGCTCAAGAGATTCTCCTGCCTCCACCTCCCAAGTAGCTGGGATCACAGGAATCTGCCACAACACCCGGCTAGCTGGGCTAGATTCGAACCGGCTAGCTCAGGTGTATGTGGCTAGTGCCCTAGGAGCTTGAACCACAGGCGCTGAGCCTGCCCAGCAATTTTTTTTTTTTTTTTTTTTTTGAGGCAGAGCCTCAAGTTGTCGCCCTGGATAGAGTGCTGTGGCATCACAGCTCACAGCATCCTCCAGTTCCTGGGCTCAAGCGAGTCTCTTACCTCTGCCTCCCAAGTAGCTGGGACTACAGGCGCTCGCCACAACGCCCTGCCATTTTTTTTTTGGTTGCAGCTGTCAGTTTGGCTGGTCCGGGCTGGATTCGAACCCGCCAGCTCAGGTGTACGTGGCTGGCGCCTTAGCCCTTTGAGCCACAGGCGCCGAGCCCTGCCCAGCTATTTTTTGGTGCAGTTGTCGTTGTTTAGCTGACCCGGCCGGGTTCGAACCCACCAGCCTCAGTGTATTTGGCTGGCGCTGTAACCACTGTGCTACAGGTACCTAGCCTAAAATAGCTTTTTTAGTACACTTTTCTATTTGAGACATACCATGTCCTTTATAGCTTTGATGTTAAATCTAACTAAGGATGTAATGCCTGCCTTTTATTTTATAAATATGTCTATAATTAATAGTGAACTACCTTGGTCTTTATGCAGGAGGGAAAGTCAAGTAGTGACTAACATTCGTAATCCTAGCACGTTGGAAGGCCCAAGCAGGAGGATTGCTTGAAGTCAGAACTTTGAGACCAGCCTGAGCAACATAGCAAGACCCTGTTTCTACAAACAGAATTAGCCAGGCATGGTGGTATGTGCATGTAGTCCCAGCTATTTGGGAGGCTAAGGCCAGGAGTTTGGGGTTGTAGTGAGCTATGAAGATGCCAGGGCCCTCATGCCAGGCAAGAGAATGAGACCCTGTGTCAAAAAACAAATAAAAACAAAAAAGCATGCAGGAATAACATTGGGCAAAGCAGATGACATCAGAGATCAGGTTTAAGGATGAGTTGCAGGAGTTTTACTGTTGAAAGAGGAAGGGAAGGTGGGATTTGGTGGCTCATGCCTGTAATCTCAGCATTCTAGGAGGCTGAGGCCAGTGGATTGTTTGAGTTTAGGAGTTCAAGACCACCCTGAGTAAGAGTGAGACCCTGCCCAGGCTTGATAGCTCTTGCCTGTACTCCCAGCATTCTGGAAGGCTGAGGCGGTGGATTGCCTGCTCACTGATTTGAGACCAGCCTGAGCCAGAATGAGACCTTGTCTCTAAAAATAGCTGGGCATTGTGGTGGGCTCCTGTAATCCCAGCTACTCAGGAGGCTGAGGCAGGAGAATTGCTTGAGCCCAGGAGTCTTAGATTGCTGTAAGCTGTGATGCCACGGCACTCTACCAAGGGCAACAAGGTAAGACTCTATCTCAAATAAATAAATAAATTATGCACACATGGTAGATGTGTATATGTAGAATATTTTAGCTATTTTTAGTTGAATTACTAATATAAAAGAATATACATGAAAGCAAAAAGGTAATCCTGACATCTTTCTGTAGGATTTGGTAGTAATTTTCGCAGTGAAAACAGTGAAACATCATGCAACCTGTTTCTGGACCCCACCTTTCCATTTTTAGCAGAATTGCTGAATGTGATTATCCTGTAGTTCCTCATTCAGTATTTGATTTTATGGATAGGGGGCTCCAAAAGACTTTGGAAGAAATCAGAAGTAGCCACCAAAAATTATAAGCCAAAGGCAGGGAAGCTTAGTAACTTCTTTTTACCCTATTTGTTGATTATGATGATTTGGGCAATTATGATGGTTAGTAATTATCAAACAAGTAGAAATTCTCCTAAGCATACTTAGTGCTTTTTTTTCTGTTTGTCTCAACCTCTATAATTGGATTACTACAGCAGCATGGTGGCTCATACCTATAATCATGGCGGCACATGCCTATAATCCTAGCACTTTGGGAGCCTGAGGCAGAAGGATTACCTGAGATCACAGGTTAGTATCAGCCTAAGAAACATAGCAAGATCTCATCTCTATTTTAAAAAGTAGAGTAATTAACCAGGTGTGGTATCATGCACCTATCATCTCAGCTGCTTGGGAGGCTGAGGCACAAGGATTTTGATCCCAGAAGTTCAAGATTATGGTGAGTTATACCACTGTACTCCAGCCTGTATGACGGAGTAAGACCTGTCTTTAGGGGGGGAAAAAAGAGAATTAAATTACTTAAGATAATAGAGAAAAATTAGAAAAGTAAATTTAAGGTTACTAAATTCCTAAATAAAAAGGTAAAAGGAAAAAAATGTTTATTGCATAATAGAGAAAGAAAGGCAGATGACAGAAAAGTCTGGAAAGACTCAGCTCAAACATCTTCTGCCTTTCACTCAGTTAGTTGCTCTATACTGTCAGCTTCTGTACATACAAGATTGATCAGTTAAGTTTGGGAATGCATCCTAGAAAAAATGCTACATACATGCTGAATATCACTACAGTCATCAGATGGCCAAAGAGAGTACTTCGAACGTGACCTTAGTGATACTCAGCAATGAGATATGTAGGATTTTTTCTAGGATGAGTTCATGAACTTAATTGAGCTCGTATTTTAGTTTTTAACATACAGGATATAGGGCATTGTATTATGATTATAAATATTTATCTCTTTCTTTTACTAGTGGTGGCTCCTTGAATGTCCAGTGGTCTTTTTAGTTTTTGCATTTCATGATCGACACAGAAAGTGCTTTAAAGACAGTTCGATAAGACTGGAAGAAAGATCTGTAAGCATAAAACAGATAAACCATCATCAGAACTAAAAATAACAATCCTTAAAATATAGCTTGATGAATATAAAGATTTGTTTGCATAGCCCTAACATGTTGTTTTTAAATATACTGTCATAACCAAATTGCTCAAATATTTTCTCTTCTCTCATTTGCTAAAAATGTATAAACTTTTATGTCTATTTAAACCATCTATAGTTTTCTATTTTTAAGAAATTAGTGTTTTTGATAGTAATGCTACTACCTAATTTCTGAATTTCTTGGTAAAGGATGTCTTGGAGTCTGCCCTTAAAAAACCCATTCATCTTACAAAACAAAAGCTTTTTTTTTTTTCTTAAACAGTCTCACTTTGTCGCCTTCAATAGAGTGCTATACTGTCATAGCTCACAGCAACCCCAAACTCTTGGGCTTAAGCAATTCTTTTGCCTTAGCCTCTGGAGTAGCTGGGACTACATGCACCCACCACAACACCTGGCTATTTTTAGAAGTGGGGTCTCGCTCTTGCTCAGGGTGATCTTTAACCTGTGAGCTCAGGCAGTCCTCCCACCTTGGCCTCCCAGAGTGCTAGGATTACAAGTCTGAGCCACCTTGCCCGCCCAGCCTTAAAACAAAAGCTTTTAAATACTTTATCACAACACTGAATGGTAAACTAAGCTATCTGTGGTATCTCCATTTAAAAACAAAGGAACATGCTCTTATTTTCAGAAAACATTTTTAGATGTCTAACACTTTTTGAAAGCATGTAATACATCTTAATGACTTAGCCCCTAAAGGAGGGAGGAGTACCAGATGAGTCCAAGTAAAACAGTTTCATTGTTATTAACTGTGGGGTATTGTTTTTACTCTAGCGCCTTTTAATTTTTTTTACTTTTTTGTAGAGACAGAGTCTCACTTTATAGCCCTCAGTAGAGTTCTGTGGCGTCACACAGCTCACAGCAACCTCCAACCCCTGGGCTTAGGCGATTCTCTTGCCTCAGCCTCCCGAGTAGCTGGGACTACAGGGGCCTGCCACAACGCCCGGCTATTTTTCTGTTTTGCAGTTCAACCGAGGCCAGGTTTGAGCCCGCCACCTTCAGTATATGGAGCCGGCGCCCTACTCAATGAGCCACAGGCGCTGCCTCTAGTGCCTTTTAAAAAACCCTTTTTAGGCCAGGTCTCAGCTCAAGCCTGTAATCCTAGACTCTGGGAGGCCAAGTCCAGTGGATTTGCTGAGCACAGGAGTTTGAGACCAGCCTAAAGTAGAGTGAGACCCCATCTCTACCAAAAATAGAAAAACTAGCTGGGCATTGTGGTGCATGCCTAGTCTCAGCTGCTTGGGATGCCCAGACAGGAGAATTGCTTGAGCCCAGGAGTTTGAGGTTGCTGTGAGCTATGTCACCATGGCATTCTACAGAAGGGGACAAAATGAGACTCTGTCTTAAAAATAAATAAATACATAAAATAAACCCAATTTATTTTGTTTAGGCCATTCATCCCTAATGAGCAAATGTTAGGCTTATTAATAGAAAATAGGCACATTTTCTCATATTACCTACACCCTGAGGACTGCATGCCATCTCTCAGTGCATTTTTTTCTTACGCCAACAATGAAAAGGTCTAGAATGCAAGTCCACATTATCCCACTGCTGTCCTTCATTCCCATTTTCTTGTTGACAAAAGCTAGTCACCCAAGAAGACCTGATTGTATATAGATCTTTCTAAGCCCTGCTATGATGTATTCTGTTTTCTTACCTTTATTTTGATTGTTTGCTTTGGAAGGTTCCTGAACTAGCGGTATTTTATAGTAGGGAACAGTTGGCACAGAGCCCAGCTTCTCCATGGCAGCAGCAATTATGCAAATTACCCTGGATTTTTACATTTTGGTAAACCCTTTTTTTCCTGCGTGTACATACACAAAACAAACAGCTAAGGGGCTGTGATCTATTCTAAAGCCTTGGATATAAAACAAGGTGCCACTCTTTCAAAAATCACTTCTGTTATGGAAGCATACACTCCCTTAAATGGAGAGGAGAAGCAGATCTCTTCTTTTGGACTGTGCTGCCTCTGCTGTAAATGTGCCAGGAAGATTAAAACTACCATAATTAGTTTAATTAGGTTCATCCTCAATTCTTGCTTTCATTATGTAGTAGGAACTTCTCTAATCAGTGCTGCATTTGGCTGATTGAACAGTTTTACTTTCTCTTATAGTGTAGAATGTAACTACATTCTACTAAAACTATACAGTTTTACTTTCTCTTGTAGTGTAGAATGTAACTGCACTTTGTTTTAATAGTGTACGTAATGAGGTATGGTGAATGTGAATGTTTCTCATTTCATTGTTGATCTTGCTAATGGAAAAAGTCATTGTTGAACCAAATTGTTGGAAGGCATTTAACTTTTTTAGTCCCGGAGAATTAAGCCTAAATATCATCACTTTCACTCAGCTAATTCATAAGCTGCTTTTTATGGTTGTCTGTATCTTTTATTTCATTTTAATGATTGTAAATCACTCCAAAGATGCTCACATATGGACTGCTCTATAAGTGCATATCATTAATTAATTCTAAGATGCAGCTGTATAGAAATGAATGAAGGTTTTGGGGGAGACATCAGAATTAAAGGCCTTATAAATTCATTAATAGGAAGAAAAGGTTTGAATACGTAATGAAAGAGAAGTTGTTTCCTGTCTGATCTTACTTTTTTTTTTTTTTGCAGAGACAGTCTCACTTTATCGCCCTCGGTAGAGTGCCATGGGGTCACACAGCTCACAGCAACCTCCAACGCCTGCACTTAGGCAATTCTCTTGCCTCAGCCTCCTGAGTAGCTGGGACTATAGGTGCCTGCCACAACGCCTGGCTAATTTTTTGTTTTTTTAACAGTTCGGCCAAGGCTGGGTTTGAACCCGCCACCTTCGGTATATGGGGCGGCGCTCTACTCATTGAGCCACAGGCACCGCCCCTGTCTGATCTTATTTTGTGAGTCAAAATCACTGGGTGCATAGTTCTAAATTGTACCTGTTTTTACAACTAATGAGATAGGGATGGAGACAAATCCTGAGATAAAAACTATAGGTTAAGTCATATGTGCTTTTGCAGTAATTTTTTTCATGTGAGGAGTAAAATTAGCATAATAAAGAACTCTGCTGTTAATAACTAAGACAGATTGGAACCTTATGTTTGTTCCTCAATTTAATTAATGGCAAGAAGAGTCTGGTAAAGTGGCTTGAGTCTGTAATCACAGCTACTTGGGAGGCTAAGACAGGAGTATCATTTGAGCTTAGGCATTCAGGGCTACAATGAGCTATGGTAATGGCCACTGGACTCTAGCCTGGGAGACAGAGTGAGACCCTGTCAATGTCCATAAATATCAAAAAGAGCTTTTTGCTGGTGGCATTTACATCACATGACAATTTCTTTTTTTTTTTGGGACAGAGCTTCAAGCTGTCACCCTGGATAGAGTGCCGTGGCATCACAGCTCACAGCAACCTCTAATTCCTGGGCTCAAGCGAGTCTCCTGCCTCTGCCTCCCAAGTAGCTGGGACTACAGGCGCCCACTACAGGCGCCCGCCACAACGCCCGGCTATTTTTTGGTTGTTTGGCGGGTCCAGGCTGGATTCGAACCCGCTAGCTCAGGTGTACGTGGCTGGCGCCTTAGCCCATTGAGCCCCAGGTGCTGAGCCTCACATGACAATTTCTGTGTCACTATTGCTATTCTTTGGAGTATCATAATATTTCTCAAGGAATTAAGCTTACTTTAGTACTATGTTTTGGCTCATGTTTCATCACAGTCATGGTAATATAAGATGAATGAGCATAGAGCTTGGGCTTTGATTTGGAATATAGAATTCAAGTTTAGCACCTAATGAAAAGCCCATTATGGTCTGCTTTTGAAAAGAAAATATTTTGTGATTCTCTATTAAAATACTTAGTTTAATTATGTATATATTTAATTTTCTTTAATATTTTTGTTTAGCTTCTTTTTTTTTTTTTGCAGTTTTTGGCCGGGGCTGGGTTTGAACTCAACACCTCCCATATGTTGGGCTGGCACCCTATTCCTTTGAGCCACAGGTGCTGCCCCTGTTTAGCATTTTTTTACTCTTCCAATTATATGCCATAGTCTGAAGCTTTGTACTTTTCTTGAAAATGTTTTCTAAATATTTTCAGAAGCTGACTTAAGATTCTTGCCCTTGTATTTCTAATTTCTAACGTTTTTGCAAGTACCTTATGTTTCACATAATCATTTGGTCTTTGTAAATTTTTTATCCGGAAACATTTCAAAGGAAGTACATATAATTGGCTTGCAAGATGATAAAACTGTGTGTGAATTTTCATCTGCATCTCAGATTTCATTGCATATACACTGGTTTCAGTATCTGCCCAATAATAGAATAATAAAAAGAACTTTACAGTCAGTGTCATATAAAGAGTATGTATGTATTCCCAAGATACAACAGCGTACTTGCTTTTTCAGTGGGTACCAGTAAACAAACTGCTACTTTTTATTTATTATTTTTTTATTTTTTTGAGACAGAGTTTCACTATGTCACCTTCAGTAGAGTGCGGTGGTGTCACAGCTCACAGCAACCTCCAATTCTTGGGCTTTAAGCGATTCTTTTGCCTGAGCCTCCCAGGTAGCTGGGACTACAGGCACCCACTGCAATGCCCGGCTGTTTTTTTGTTGCAGTTGTCATTGTTGCTTTAGTTGGCCCAGGCTGGGTTCGAACCTACCAACTTCAGTTTATGTGGCTGGCACCATAACCACTGTGCTACCAGTGCCTAGCCCAAACTACTACTTTTAATAAATCTTTGTATGTTGGTGTTAAGTACAGAGTATAATATTAAAGCTTTCCTTTGTTCAGGCTCTCTTTTTTTTGACATCTAATGATGACTAGCCCTTCCCATTTTATCAGTTTAAATGCACAGCAAGTTAATTGCCATCTCTAGCATATTAAATACTGAATTTCTCTTACAAACGTAATTCTGTAAGTGAAATTCTAGGCTATAATTATTCACTGAACACCTAGCCTTGGAGGTGTGAACAAAATATCCTATTCTTATGTTTCCCAAATCATTCAGAGCCATTATCTGTAACAATTAAATGACTGTTTTTCTTTTCTTTACTGATTATCCATTGTATATGATTTTTTTCCCGATCACATTCATTCTGCCATGAGGGGATATGAGATGCAGGTTATCTTTTGGCAAACAAAACAGAAGTTCAGTGTTATGCCTGTGCTGTCAGGCATGCATGTTTTTACATTATCTAAATGTATGATGTGCAAGACACACTAGTAACATATCTAATGATATCATTAACATTTTGTACATAAGAGAATGAGATTTAGGGACAAGTGTTTTACTATGTACTCTCAAAGAAACATTATACCTTGGAATCACATTTTTTTGTTTTGAAACCAAGTTGGTCTTGAACACCTGATTTCAAGTGATCTTCCCAAAATGCTGGGATTGCAAGTGTGAGCCACTGCACCCCAGAATTGTTAAAGTAAAAAACAAAACAAAACAAAAACCTGTGTGGAATAATTTAAAGAAGTTTATTCTGAGCCAGTATGAATAACCACATGGACTGGTCATTTGCAAATTGAAGAACCCTTGAGTAAGTCGTCATGAGGTGTTCAAGTTACAGTTTGGCTTTATACATTTTATAGAGACAGGAATTACAGATAAAATCATAAATCAATACATGAGAAGTATACCTTGGTTTGGCTGGAAAAGGCTGAGGCTTACAGGTTAAATAGGTAGATTCAGAGAAATCTTTGATTTGTCTTTGTTGAGAAATAATGCTTTGTCTTAAGTCTTGGAATCAGATGAAAGGAAGAATGTTTTAAGAGCAAGCCAAAGAGATCCAACTCAAAGTGATCTGTTATGCAAATTGATGGTCTACAGGTATTACTTAACCTTTGCCTTAGATAACCTGAAGTCCTGTTTATAATTTAGTATCCTATTTCTACAAATAGTCTGTTTTGTAGACTGTTGTAGACTATGATCTTTATTTTAACATCAATGCTCGTGTGTCTAAACTCCTACTAAATCAGAGATTTTCAGTCAGTGTACCATAGCACATTAGGTGTGCTGGGAAAATTTCTTAAAAATCATTGATTAGGGCGGCGCCTGTGGCTCAGCGAGTAGGGCACCGGCCCGTATCCCGAGGGTGGCGGGTTCAAACCCGGCCCCAGTCGAACTGCAAAACAAAAAAATAGCCGAGTGTTTTGGTGGGTGCCTGTAGTCCCAACTACTCGGAGGCTGAGGCAAGAGAATCACCTAAACCCAAGAGCTGGGGGTTGCTGTGAGCTGTGTGACGCCATGGCACTCTACTGAGGGCCATAGAATGAGACTCTGTCTCTACAAAAAAAAAATAAAAAATCATTGATTGAATTATTTTCAGGAGACGTTCAAAGCACAGTAAGTATATTCTTTTTTTTTTTGCTTGATCAACAAAAGTGCTGTGGAAGTTCAACTATACATAGTTCAAGGGTGCCGTGAGATTAAAAAAAAGGTTGAAAAATGAAGGTTACAGAGCCAAAGGTGTGAGATGAAAGGAAAATGGAGACCCAGTTTGTGCAATTAAAATGACTTTGTTCCACCTGGGTGCAGGTGGGGACGATCTCCAACCGGGCCGGGAAGAAATCCACACATGGGTAATGGCAAACGGGGGTGGGGGTGGGGGGGTGTTTAAAGGTTAGGAAGGTGGGGGTAGGGACATTCTTTTTCCTGGGTTGGGCATGTGTTGTAAGGGTGGGGGTTGGCCCATTTACCTTTCCCAGGTGGGATATCTGGTGCGGTAGGGTAGGGGGTTGACCCATTCACCTTTCTTAGGTGGGACATATGGTGGGGAAGTGAGGGGGTTGATTCTTTTAGATAGGTCCACCTTATTTGGGCGGAGTTTGATCCTGTCAAAAAACACTGTCCCAGCTCAGCGCCTGTGGCTCAAGTGGCTAAGGCGCCAGCCACACACACCTGAACTGGCAGGTTCGAATCCAGCCCGGGCTTGCCAAACAACAATGATGGCTGCAACCAAAAAATAGCCAGATGTTGTAGCAGGTGCCTGTAGTCCCAGCTACTTGGGAGGCGGAGGCAGGAGAATCGCTTGAGCCCATGAGTTGGAAATTGCTGTGAGCTGTGATGTCATAGCACTCTACTCAGGGTAACAGCTTGAGGCTCTGTCTCAAAACAAAACAAAACAAAACAAAACACTGTCCTAGAGGGAGAAGGTATGTCCTGCCTCTCTTTCCTTCTTGGCTGGGAAGTCAGTTTTAAGGTTTCTCTAGAGTCCTCTTGGCCAAGAAGGAGTCCGCTCAGTAGATTAGAAGAGTTTAAGATTTTATTTTACAAATTCATAGCTTGAGTAATTCTAAAAAATCTTGTGTCATCAATTACTGAAAATGATTGGCAGGTCTATAGAAATTCTTCAGCAAGCTTATTCAAATTTTATGCCCCCCCCAAAAAAAAAACAACTTTGTGCCTCATAGAATCATAACAATACTTTCATAATTTAATGTTTTTATTTGGACTTGAAAACATACTTTGTTTTTTACCTCTAACATTTTCTTCTTTTTAAAAATATTATTATTTATTATGTCCAAATTCAAAGGTGATTTATTATGGATAAATATTATTTGTTTTAGAGCTCTCATGAAATTTGGAGCTAAATAGACACTTTGCTTTCAATTAATTTTCAAATAATATGATGAATTCCCAAATAGGAATTTTACATCAGAAACTTAAAAGATTAAAGAAAATGACACATTTGACTTAAAGGGTTGATATTAGTTTAATGTGATTTAGGTCACTAAAATTCTGTGAAGGTTAGAATGATATAAATGCAATTTTTATTGCTCTGTTTTATTTAAATCTATCAGCACTTATATGCTTAAACATAGTGTTCACACTGATCTAACTAATGGACTCTTTATATTTGTACTGTCACACTATTTCCTTATTTATTTGATAGTCATTATTTTGGGATATGACTTTAAAGGACAAAGAGGGTCCAGTTGCCTCTCACTGTTGGGCAATATGCAGACTCAGAGATAGGTCCACCAAACTTTGTCAGAAGGCCAGTGAATTCTGGAGAACAGTGAGTTGCCTCTCCCAAGACTGCTCTCCATTTCCAAAATCACCTTTTCACACTTTAAAGTTCAAAGCAAAGACCACATTAACCCTCATTTTAAATAATAATCACCATAACCCTATTACAGCATTTCCAATTCAAAAGTTAATCTCCTAAATCAGTCCACCTAAACTACTCAAGATAGGCATCTTTAGGGTTGGGAACTAAATTTACAAAACAGTAAGAATGTGAAATAGCAGGTAAAGGTCACTTAGGACCTAAATGGACCAGACCACTTGAGTCAGGTTGGTCTTAGCCTAACTTTCACCATCTTATATTCACCACATGCTCTCTCAATGTGATGCTCATAAGAAAAGACTCTACTCCATGTTTGTTTTTTTTTTGTTTTTTTTTTTGAGACAGAGCCTCAAGCTGTCACCCTGGATAGAGTGCCGTGGCATCACAGTTCACAGCAACCTCCAATTCCTGGGCTCAAGCGAGTCTCCTGCCTCCGCCTCCCAAGTTGCTGGGACTGCAGGTGCCCGC
>CAUYRH010149991.1:0-98083 GCA_963574655.1 Perodicticus potto | reverse complement strand
AAATTGTTCTCTGGGTGGTGCCTTTGGCTAAAAGCACTAGGGCCCCGCCCCCATATGCTATTTGGGGCAGATTAAAAACTACCCCCAGCCAAAAACTGAAAAAAAAAAAAAAAAAAAAAAACAAGAACAAAAAAAAAAATTGTTCTCTAACACAACTCAACATGCATGGACTTTCAGTGTTCTGGAAATCATGGCAATGGTTTCAAAGAGTAAATAGACTAATCCCCACAGGAAAGATATTTACTTATCATGGAAGAATTTTAGGAGGTAAGTTCTTAATCATGGCAATGATATTACCAATGGTTAGTAGCCAACTATTGTAACTAATTATTTAAACCTTTCAACACCAAATAAAGAAAGTCACATAATGTGTAAAATTAACAGAAATGTTTTAAAAATAAGGCATATATTCTTTAATAGTACAGGCTTTATCTGTACAATAATATACTTTTTAAACTTGATGTAAAATCCTGAAATTTGTCAGGCTGAAAGAACGAACTGGGCAAAGATCAGTGATTTTGCCATAAATGTCAATAAGTTTTTAAAAGGATAGTGAGCTAAAGGATATTAAACGTTTAAAAAGCTCCATAGAATTCTGCAGCAACTCATTTTTAGAACCCATAGAATCAACATAATTGAAATCAATTGCAAAGCAAATTTCCTAAAGTATTCATTTTTCTTTTAAATAACCCAAAATTTAGCTCTTGACATCATTTAAAGGAACACTAAATTACATGCAAAAGTTTTGTGTTTTTACCTTGTTTTTCCCTTGATTATAGCAAAAGACATTTCTTTTATGGCAGCAAATGATTCATATGAATGATAAAATATAAAATGTTACATAAATAAAATTTTATATTGAACATATAATCTATTAAGCAAGATATGCTTATACATTGCAAACCTGCTATCCTTTTCATAAGGAAAAATGTAATAATAAAATATAATAATAAAATGCCTTTCTGTATTGAGACTCCCGTTTTATTTGCACAATTAAATATTAAGGAAAGCCTTACCTCTTGTTTTTAAAAAAATGATGATAAAGAGAAATAAAGTTAGACATACAATAAAGTTTAAGAGGCCTTAGAAAGACGTTTTAAGAAACCGTAAAAATACTTCCATGAGTACTGATATTCACTGTCAAGTAAGGAAGCAATCATCCTTTCGTGTTGGTTAGTATTCCTCTCGTGCCTAGGTGTAAGGCATTCTAAAGGAACATTTATATGGTACCATTAGATGTCAGTTTTTTTAAATAAAATTATCAATGAACTTCATTATCCATAAGGAATAGGGTCATAATTTGTACCTACTACTTACGAAAATAATTCTAGGCAAATAAGATGGTTCATCATTAAAGAATATTATTTCGCCGCTATCTCATGAAAAATGTTATATAAAACAATAATCTAATTTTAACTGTACTTAAAATAAGGAACATGGCATTTCCTTCATTATAGATTTGTTTTTATAATGGATGTGGTAAGGGCACAGGAATGTGTGTTAAGAAAGGTTTTGTGGGATTAATAGATAACTAACCATATAGATTTTTAGTTGGTGATTATTTAATCAATGCCTTTCACATTCCTTTTATTTTAGCTTACACAATATTCTAGCAGTTGGAGTTGAGTTTGCTGAATAGGATTGTTTTACCATGGTCTAAATATCCTCATTAGTATAAGACAAAAACCTACAGGTGACTGTAATGTTCATAGCTCTATAAGGTTTCAAAATGATCTTTATTGTATTATAAGAATTATGATGTTATGTAGAATGAAAGCTCCATAAAAAATCTGGATTTTTTGATATGTAGTATCAGTTTCATTTATTAATGGTAGTTATAGTGATATATGCTTCTGTGATAACCCACATATAATATCCATCCTAAGCATGACATGACCAAAGGCATTTGTAATTATATTTACTTCTGAAAGATTATGGTTTATAGTTAAAACAAAAGAGGCATCCTGTCATTTTCTAAACCCGTTAAATGTGACAGAATCTATTTTTCTGCCAACTTGTGAGGACCAGGCAGAGAGCAAATTTGCTGTGGTCAGCTAAGTGTAACCACTGAGCAGGAAAGTGAATTTAATAATGCATTATTGTTCTTCACTGAAGGTGAACTGTTACAGTGCCTTTGTTCTAGCAGACTTTGCCTCTGCTTGGGTTTCCAGATGCTGAGTAGATTACCTGATTAAAATCTCTAATGCATGATAAAAGGAACCAGGTATACTTTTCTATCAATAGAAATGCATCCATTTCAGGGCCATAATATTGAATCTAAGTTGTAATATTCACCAATTATATTACCTTATGAGTCTGTATTATAAATAAGCATGTTATACCATATAGAATAAATGACATGGAAGCTTATTCATAAAGTTTATTTTATACCAAGGATGAATCATATTATTGATGCTAAGAAGTATTTTTTAATGTGTTATGATGCAATTAAGAGTATGATCTTTTACATTGTGTTTATTTTGACAATAATTTTAAAACAAATTAAAAACATAGAAGGTACCCTTTAAAAGAGAATCAGTTCTTTCATGACTACTTTCTTTTTACTGCCCTTTTTCTCCATTCCATCTTCTTTTGAAACTTTTTCTTATAAATATATTTATTAACTATAGTACTGTCATAAAAGTTTTAGCTCTCACTGAGTTGAAAAATGACAGTAAGGGAATAAAACTTGGTGTAATCTTACTTTCTCTTTTTACAAAATTTAACTCACTAAAAAGTAAGGTATGTGTAAAATAATATTTTAAGAGTGTTAGACAGAAATATGAAATTTAGGGAAGCAAAAAACCCTTAATTAATCAAACTATTAATCAATTACATATTGATTAACTTGTTGCACTCTTTTTTAATTAATATAAACTAGGATTCCAATTACTAAGATTTTTCACTATATGAATATATTGCTGATTGCAGGCTTCTGTTGGTCTTAGTATTGTAGACTCATGGTTTAGAATCAAACAGCTAATATTAAAGTTATTTCTGAGTGATTTTGTTGCTTGAAAGTCTTTTAAAGGAAGTATTTCTTGTAATTCACAACTGAAAGGGTGCCTGCAACCTAATCTCTGGCTGTCATAGCTGAACTTTATGGCAAAGAGACAAAGAAAAGCATTTTTCTGAATATCAAGAGTACCCATCATTGAATATCACTACGGGCCATAGAATGTGCAAGTGCAAGAGACAGAAGCAAAGCAGAAGTTGACAAAAAAATAATAACAGCTTGACTCTGTGTGAGAGTGTTTTCATAGAACAGTGAATGAGAAAATGATTTTCACTATTTCTAGTTTCTTAACAGAGACATCTGCACATGGCAGAACCTTAGCAATTTCAGCTCAATTTGCATTTCGAATATTTTTATTTTAAACATTTTAATTCTAATTCAAAAGATTGAAAAATAAAATATTAGCAGCTGTCCAATATTGAGGAATGCAAAACGAATTATAAGTGTGATGGTTAAACACAAGCATCAAACAACTGCCTATAATAACCTAGACTCTTCAATTATCCCATTGACAATATTACCTTCTCCTTTTTAAAGGATGAAAAAGATTGAACAAAGTTGAAATAAAACAAATATGTGTTTTAAGTTGACTTTGAATCTTGTATTTATTTTTTTTAAGTGGAAACTACAGCTCCATAGATAAGGTAGGCGCCAAAGATTTACAAATGGATTCATTCTTAAAATATATGTGTGTGTGTTAAACTAAATGTACAGTAGTGCTCGCACCTCCTGAAAATATCCAAAAACTCTGGTAGTTGTTGTTCAGTGGTCCTGGAGAAACCACTGTAAAAGTTTGAATGTTTTATAACTGTCGATTTTCTTAAACCTTAAGGTTCCATTTTTGGCTACAGACCTCGTATTAAAGGTAGCCACATAATCCCAGTTGTTGTGGACCCATCTTTTTGTTTGTTTGTTTTTAAGCCCAATGTTTCAACTTTTATTTTTTCTTTCTTTGTTTTTTTTCATGGCTTTTTTTTTATTGTTGGGGATTCATTCAACTGTACAAGAAACAGTTATACTGATTGCATTTCTTAGGTAAAGTCCCTCTTGTAATTGTGTCTTGCCTGCAAATGGTGTGTCACACACTGAGACCCCACCTCACTCCCTCCTTCCCTCTCTCTGCTTTTCCTTTCTCCCACCCACCTCACTCCTCTCTCTTTTAGCTCTTCCCTTCCTCCACCCCCAACCGTGTACCAGGTCATTAATTGTCTTCATATCAAAACTGAGTACATAGGATTCATGCTTCTCTGGACCCATCTTTAAGAGTAACTTCTCTTTTGTTAGATCTTCAGGACACATACTCACTTGCTCTACCCATTAGGATTTTCCCTACCCACTGTAAAGCTGATAGTCTGATTTGCAGCCTTAATTATGTTGTCTTTTCTACTAATATCAGAGAACTAATGGCTCCTCCAGTCCAGAATGTATTAACTGTATACCATTCAAGCTAAACCGCAGTGTTCTGTGGTCACTGCAAATGGCGGAGATGTGCAGTTCCAAAGCATCTAACTTACTATAGGAATGACCGGACTCTGCAAACAGAATGCCAGAAGCTTGCCTCTAAGTTCACATTCTTTTAACAGTGCTGTTCATAATCCCTTATGCGTGCTTGGAATTCTTATGTTTTAGAGAAGACCTTCCAAAGTTTATTTTTCCACTTGAGCTTCTACAAATACTACAGATAAAATTACTTCTACATGAAGGATATATTTGGGGAAAGGAAGGAGACAAAACACCATGAACAAACAAAAACATACACTACAGAACTATATTCATGCATTGCCTTTGTAATAAAATGATGAAATTTAAGATGGCATCAAACATTTCATCCTCCGATACAAATAATTCGCTTTTCAACCTTCGTGTTATTTCAATCTCTTCCATTCTATTGCCTTGAGAAATAATCAATGTGGACGATCTAAAAGAGCAGTGACTCTGGGTGGAGCATCTAGCTTTAAAGGTCATGAAACAATGGTATAATGTGAAATGCAGTTTATGAGTGATTATGTTTCCAGGTCTGGAGAAGTAGGAAAAGGTTCCTTGAAATTTCTGAAG
The DNA here is from genome assembly GCA_963574655.1 of Perodicticus potto. NCBI lineage: Eukaryota > Metazoa > Chordata > Mammalia > Primates > Lorisidae > Perodicticus > Perodicticus potto. The sequence continues at coordinate 93,012 of CAUYRH010149991.1, read as the reverse complement.
CTGGCATTTCTGATGCATAAAATGAGTTGTATTTGGGGGGATTTTATTTTAACTCATAGGGAAAACATCAGCATAGTTTATATATCTGTGGTGTCAGTAGAAAAAACTTTGTGGAAAAAGAATATCATATCCATATGTAAGTGTATATACAGTCTTTTTACATTTCTATGTATCTTTAGTAAAGAGCAGATACTTACTGAGAAACTATTGTGGATCAGGGTAGATAATTTTAACAGGTTAGATAATTGGAAACAACAAGATGATCAGGACACCTCATGGATCACAGTGTCAATTAACCAAAATGAACATGACAAACTGAAAGTTTAATGTAATAAATCTAAACAGCAGAATATGTTGACACTAACACAGGAATGATTAACTATGAGGGAACCAGTGAAAACTTTATTTAATCTCTCGATATAACTCAACACTGTGGTAACATAGACATTCTTGAAATTTCTTTCGTTTTCTCCCTTCTCTAATTTTCCTTACTTTATTTCCAAGAAATACGCACTGAAGTCTGAGGACCAGGCACTGTTCTAGATGGTAGCTGCTGTGGAAATACTGCTCAAGGCGTTAAACAAATACCTTACACTCATGAAATTTATTTTTTTTATCAAAGATCAACAATAATCAAGTAAATAATGGACGGAGAAGCCAAGATGTGGACTAACATTGGTGTGTTTTTGTGTATAACCTAGAGAAGACTGGGTAATGTGATGGGAGCAAGGGTAGGACATTGCAAATAGGATGGCACCAGTAGACTTTGGTGGGCTGGCATCTGAACTGATGTCTGAATGACAAGACAGAGGCAGTCAGGACAAATTCTGTAGGAGATGGATTAGAGAAATATTTTAACCAAAGATACCGGGAAGAACAAAGCCCTCAAGCAAGGTGAACCTGACATGGAACTTCTCGGTTGGAGCATAAAGAATAAGACAGACATCATGGTAAGATGGCAGAGATGTCGTGAGTGACCAGGTCATGAGTCTTTGCATTCCCTGATAAAAAGTTAGCCTTTTTTGAGCATTGAGGATTTTAGCCAGGGGAATGGCATGATTCCAGTTGACATTTGTGTAGCAAACACATAACAGGGCGGGGAGCTAGAATTAAAGAAGAAACTAGTGAAGAGGTTATTAAGGATCCATAAATAGTGGTGGTTTTGACTAGGGTGTTGGCAATGAAAATGGACAGAAATGGATTGCCTGGAGTGAGATTGACTGGATTTTCTTATAGAATTGATAAGGGGATAAAGAATGACAGAAAAAAAAAATCAGGGTGGCTCATACATTGAGGTGTGATTGATTTATGAAGTCCACCCTTGTTGCCATTTTTAGCCCACCATTTAGTTTAGTGCCCTACATAGACTAAACAGTCTATGTGTTTGTTGAATGAATGTATGCCATGATGTGTAAACTTCATCTGAGGAATGAGGCTTGGCAATCATTACCATAACTGTAGAATACTTAGAATCATAGCAGTGGGCAGAAGATGCGATCAAGGCACAAAAAAAAAAATACAATTATTAGTTGAGTCTCTTTCTTCTCCTATTATGACTTGTTCACATGGAGGTCACTTCCTTTAGGTCAGCAGTCTTCTGAGTGTTTGCATGAAGCCCTAGGGTTTTGGGAAGAGAGGACATCTCAGTAACTTTCACTAGCTGTGAGATTGCAGCATTCCATAACTAGTATTTTAAACAAAAGTTGCTTTAAACAGACCTTAAGGGGAAAATTGCACTTGAGAAAGCGTTCTCTTAATGAGGGTATTTGAAAGCATTAGCAAATTATGTGTATTTTAATGTGTATTTTAGATGCTTCGAATCTTGGTGTTTCTGAATATATTTATTTAAAGATGCAGTTTTTTAAATTGGACCCTTCCTCGTTCTATTTTTGTATTTTAAGAGACAAATTTAACTAGATCTATATATGTTAAATTTTAAACTAGAGTAAAGTTTAAGAGGATCAAATCAATACATTCTTCTTAATCATTTATTATCAAAATGAAATGAAAGTAAATAACCTCAAATAAAACAAATATGGGTATTAGTCATTCAGAGAAAGTAATATATTTAAAACTTTAATTACTATATTTAACTCTTTTCTGCTTCAATGATGGATCAAAATTTTCACTTATTATTGTTCAAAGAAACTATACAACCAATTAAAATGTTCGTACTTAAGTTTGTGGTTTTTTTGGTTTAATTACCTTGGAAGAGAATGTCAAGCCATTGTTAAAAACGTTTTTTTAAACTAATGTCCAGAATATTTATATTTTCAGTTGTCATAAAAGTTCCCTTAAGTTTTATGTATTTTGGAAAATTATCAAAAATATATAAAGTCAAGATTAGTAAATAAAGTATGTGTGTGAACAATTCACTACAAATATTTTTTATGGGATATTTTTGATGGGATATTTTTGATGTCAGCATCAAAGCAGTGTCTTGGGGAAAAAAATATTCATCTGACTACTCGGCTGACTACTATAGTGTCACCTTTTGTAATATAGAATTTCTGAAGGAATTTATCGTGTCTCTAAAAGAAAACATATTTACCATAGGTTACTGTCTATCTGAGATTTGCTAAGTCTGCCTTATCATATCATGATCAAAATTTGTGATGATTATTATCACTTACTTTTGAGTACTTGATTAATAAAAATATACCAAATTTTAATTGAAAATCTTAAGGATACGTTACTTGGAAATGCCATTTTTTTTTGGAAACAGAGTCTCCTTCTGTTGCTCTGAGTGGAGTGACATGGAGTCATTATAGATCACAGCAACCTCTAACTCTTGAGCCCAAGAGATCCTCCTGCCTCAGCCTCCTGAGTAGCTGGAAATACAGGTCCCTGTCACAGTGCCCAGCTAGTTTATCTATAGTTTTTTTGTTTTTAAGTAGAGACAGGATCTTGCTGTCATTCAGGCTGGTCTCAAACTTCTGAGCTCAAGCAGTCAACATGCCTCAGTCTGCCAAAGTGCTAAGATTATGGGTGTGAGCTACTGTGCCCAGCCTATTTGGAAATTCTTTTTTTTTCTTTCTTTTGTAGAGACAGAGTCTCACTTTTATGCAAAATTTTAGTAGCATTATTTGTATTTGAAAACTGATTTAGCTGTAAACTAGAACAAAATGAGGCACACAGTCTGATTTTAGTGGTTCCATTTATTGATACATTTTAAGTTTCTCCTTTTCAATGATCAACTTAAATATTTTCATGATATTACATGACAAGGGAATTAATAGTTTTTATTATTTTAAATATTACTACACCTTCAGTTATTCTTTACATCCTTCAGGAAATTTTTATATAAAAATTAATAATCTAGAGTGATATTTTATATTTTATTTGAAAATCTAGATGCTGTTTCTTCATTTCTGTCCTCACATAGCTACGTTTACTAACTTTGGGAACCATTAAAACATTTTTACTTTTAGAAGCTAGAAATTCTGGTGTTGATATTTTGGCTAATTTTCAAAGTAGAATTTCAATATGATCAAGACTTTCTTTCCCTTTTCTTGATGGTTTATGTAGGTACTGTTATCATAATAAATATTACTCAATAATTCCAAATCATTCACAAAGTAAACAATTAACAAGCATAATTTAATTTTAAAAAGAAGTCTTTGTCAAAAGATGCTTATCTTTTCATTGTTGTTATTTATGTTTAAACTTTTCAATTTATATACTTCATGTTTCGTATACCTTCAGTCTTTCAAGAAAGCAAACAATAATAAAAATGTAAATCAACATCAAAAGTGTTGCCTTGTGTTGAGAGAACATTTCAAAGATTTTTTATCAGTTGTTCATTTTCCCCTGTCAGATGTTGAAATCTTTTACTACCCCTCATATTGCACAGAAATACAGGTCTACTGATAGTGTCTTCTTGTAGCTAAGCTCTGAAGAAGCCAAAATTTCATTTTGTGAAGTCACTTATCACGAAGAGTGCTGCTGGCCTAAGTTATTGGTCCTTATTTAGCCGACCCAAAGATAAGATGTCTAATTTCCTGACCAAGCTTCCAGGGTGTTTATGGGAGTCTCTTTCTCTCTCGGTGCCACTGGGATGGAGTGAAGAAAAAAGAGAAAAGGTCCTTGTCGAAGATGCCAATTAAAAAAATACACAATGATTCTATTCTTCAGTATTTTTTTTATTCTGGCTACCTGGTGACGGACACATTAATGTGTTTGTGTGTGCGCGCACGGGAGAGAGAGAGAGACAAGGGCAGAGAAAGAGAAACAGAGACAGAGACAGAAGGAAAAGAGGAAACCTTAATGAGTACATGCCCATGGAGATGTCCTTGTACTGCAGAGGGAAAATATCAAAGTATTTTATACAAAAATGTTAAGAAGGTATTGAAAAAGAAGCATGAAATAATTTTGGTATGATTATTTTGAATGACATATTAGAATTGAATATAGGCTTAGAATAACTGTGGTCGTTTTTACTGTAATATCAACATCTTAGTGTTTAAGCCTAATCTAAAGACACTGAGAAAAAGTAAGCAAAGAAATAATGGCTAAGCTTGGTTTTTTTCTCCCAATAGATTTAAATTTCACTGCCCTATTGCTTCTTTTCTCCTGCTGATTCTTACATTCCAAATAAGAGGAATTACATATGAAACTTCTTTTTTCTTCCTTGAAAACTGACTTCCAAATGGATGGGAAATGGAGGAAATATTTCTCTAACTGCAATTAATGGAAAATACTGGAAAAATCCTGTAAAACAGACTTTAAAGAACTCATCAATGACTCAGCCATTTCATTATATTTTTCTAACCATTTACAAAAATATTATTGATATCACTTCCTGTGTTTTTAAAGAAATGTTTAAAACAACTTTTCCAGTAATTTTAAAAATAGTAGTTTGGTGCTAGAAGGAGATAAACACAAATAGTTTTTCTAATAGGGTAAAAATATCTCCTACATGTTTTATGGATTCACTTGTCACTATTTTTCTAAGTATAATGCATCACATAATTAGGAAAATACATTATTAATATTCAAAAATTTAAACTCAGCTCTAAGTTTCATAATTATTTGTTTTACACTTTTCTCTCTTCCCTGTATTTGTAAAATTAAAATAAATTCTTAAACACAGAGGAAATGAATTTTTGACTCTTTTGCAGGGTTAGATTTTACTAAATTGCCTTATAATGTAATCTGTTTGAAAACCCCAAAGCATCACTACCAGTTAAAATTTTCTTCCCCAAATGATGAAAATCTAAAGGTTTAATAATTGTCATTGACCAGACTAAAGACTATCATAATCTGTTTATCATAGATCTAATAAAAAGCTGTTCACAAATATTGTTAATTATCTGCTTTCCAAATGAGAAAACAAAGAATGAACAGTATAGTAGAATAGTGAGAATTTATTGAGTTTACCATGTATCAGAAATAGTATGCATTTATACATATAAACATTGGCAACTATAGACATGTACCTATAATTGTGGTTCTTCATCAAAATAATTACAAAGGAATATAAGATTCATTTTAAGAGTGAGACCTAAACACTCAATATGATGAAGAGGCATTTCAAAGAAGGTTTTGACACACGAAGCTTTGTTTTTTGTTTTGCCATCTTGTTTTGAGTACAACACTTCTGAAAACAAGCGCACAAAATGGCCACATTAATAATAAAATTACTCAGAACTCTATAAGAAATCTCATTGTTCTATATTCTTATCTCTTCAGATATGTATTGTAGACTGATTTTTTTTATCCATTCTTTATGCATATGTTTTAATATTTCAACAATTGCTGGGCCAAATCTTGTTCCTGACTTGCTATTTTTTAAGGAAATATTGATTATCTAATTATGCAAATTCAGTTTATAAAAAGAGTTTCACTTTGTTCATCTCATGTGAGATTATAGTTTCAGAATTCATACTAAAGGGCCTCAGCTATAGTGTGAAAACTCGTAGTGATTTATCACTTGAGTTTTTCTTCAGTTCTCATGTTTATTCAAGGACAAACGTCTCTCCTCGGTAAAGTTATGAACACCTCCCCGGACTTTTCTTCAGTAGATGCATATGAATAAGATGTATTTGAAATTTGTTATGTTCTGAAATAATTTGAGTGAATTTGAAATATAATATACATTATATTATTCTTAAACATGTTATATCATATCTTATACTATATTATATGTTATAATAATATAACACAATTAATGAGACATAAAATTCTAATAAAACCTGTATTTGTTAAACTAAATAACTCTTTCTGAAAAGCTTGAGGAACACTGTCCTCTTAATAAAGAAAAGTATAAATGTTCAGAATGACAGAATGCCTGTTATTATCTAATAAGAAGATACTTACTTAAATTGCAAAATTAGCCTAAACATAATTATTTCATTTTTGTTATATTTGTGGTTATATATATATTTTTTCTAATTCACTTTCTACCACCTATAGCCTCCCTCTGTCCCCATCTCTTACGTTGATCATAAGGAAGAAATAACAAATCAGCCTAAAGACAATAAACCAACCTAGAAATTATCTTTGGAAATTCTTTCTTTTCTTTTCTTTTATTTGGATGGAAGAAAATGAAGATGAAATACAAACTATTCATCTTAGAAGGGTACAGGTGAAACTTACTAAATGTAGAATATCAATGTCTGAACATAATAACTAAGGAAGTGCTGTGAAGGCTATGTTAACCAGTTCAATGAAAATATTTCAAATTGTATATAAAACCAGCACATTGTACCCCGTGATTGTATTATTGTACACAGCTATGATTTAATTAAAAAAATAAAGAAATACAAACTATTTTTACGGAAGAAAGACATCCGATTTAAGTCTTTACATTTCCATATTTACTTACTTAATATGTATTTATCAAACATCAAATAATTAGTTTCTAACATCAAGGATCTCGATTTCTTTTTAACCACAGATGATCAGCAGTTTGATTTGTTTGTCCCCCCTTTTCTTTTCTCTGTTTAAAAGAAGTAGAGACCTATAAATTACCAAAAGCACCCGGAAGATGTAAGACCCAGAAGTCCCACCATTCGGCCCACCTTCAGGCAACTGACTACCCTGCCAAGGGCATCAAGCGGCCTGATTCTCCTGTAGTTGCTCTGCTAACCCTTTTTCTTGTCTGAAAAAAACAATTGTTGTAACCTCTTATAAAAGTTGAAGTAACTTAAAAAAAAAAAATCTATTTGAGTTTGTCCAAAGAATGTAGGATACCATTCTTTTAACATGGAAGAAAATAAAACACGATATGTTTACAAGCAATTAGTGCCACATAAGTTAATAAACCATGGGACAAACGGCAAAGAGTACATGGGAGAATGGTGAAAACATATTTTTCTCTTTCTTCAAGGGCAACATGACCTCAGAATTGATGTAGTAAGTAAGTAGCAGTAAGAGAGCTTTATTTGTTGTTCCATGCCCTTTTCTATTCAGTACAACAAATAACATTAAATTTTCCTTAGAGTTCTGAGAAACCCAGACAGCATTGCATTTTTCAGTGATGGCGTTTTGTTGTTTATTCAGACTTTTACTACCTCTTTGTTTAACTGCGATGCTTAATTGTTTTGTATTTATTTCACACAGTATACTTTAACTGTATTCCAAAGACCTTTCAAAAAATATTCAAAAGAAAAATAGTCATCATAAGGCAAATGTTGTTTTAAACTACTACCTCATTTAACAGAAAATATCTATTTACAGAAGGATTTTGCTTTGAGTATTTCTTAATTAATGCTTATTAATTTGGCTTGAATTGCTTACTTTCTGATGACCGTTTTCCTAAAGTACCATTTCCCATAATGTTTTTGCTCTATAATGTCTATCATATTTTTGGATCCCATTTTTTCTGCAGTTTTTGGCCAGGGCTGGGTTTGAACCCGCCACCTCTGGCATATGGGGTCGGCACCCTACTCCTTTGAGGCACAGGTGCCACCCTGGATCCCATTTTCTGAGGGAAAAAAAGAATACATAAAATACAGTGTTCACAAACAGCAGGTAGAATGTTTAAAATTTTAAAACCCCAACTAACATGTTGAAGGAATGGCGATTGGCTGACTTTGCATTTAGAGTGAATAGTGAGAGAATGATGCAGCTAGATTCTACCGTTTGACAAAATTTTACATCATATACATTAGCCGGAGTCTTAGAAAACAATTTCTGAAGTTATTTTCCAGCAGCATAACATGAAAGTGGAAACACAGTTCTGGAAGCAGGTGAACCTGGCTCTAAATTCCAGATACCATATCTATGAGTCTTATCATGTAAGACCAATACAAACACCCAAATCAAAATATTGTTTGATACACTATGTGTGTTTGAAATCATGTAACAATAACATGGGCACAGCATTTGGCACATCATAAGCGCTTTTGAAAAATTTTTCTCACCCTCTATTTCCATATTCTTCATTTCACTCATGATAAACATATACATTTCCATCATCAGTTACCTATAAATTGTCTCTTCCTGGTCGTATAGTTTCCAATTAGTAAAACATACTAAGTGTGAGAATATTCATAAATGTAGTACATGCTGCCAGTAATGGTACCATCTTGACTATTTTTTAATATTAATATTAAGGCCAGGTGCAGCAGCTCACGCCTATAATCCTAACACTCTGGGAGGCTGAGGTGGGTGGATTGAGAAGTTCGAGGCCAGCCTGAGCAAAAGCGTGACATCGTCTCCTAAAACTAGTCAGACATTGTGGGGGGCACCTGTAGTCCCCGCTCCTTAGGAGGCCGAGGCAAGAAGATTGCTTGAGCCCAAGAGTTTGGGGTTGCCGTGAGCTATGATGCCCTGGTACTCTACCAAGGGTGACAAGGTGAGACTCTGTCTCAAAAAATAAATAAATAAAAGAGTACTAATAGTTACCATTTATACCAAATTTACTGTGAGATAGTATTTGTATTTTATAAGTTCTAACAGTGACTTGCAAGGTAGAAGTTATTATTCTTAATTTACAGGTGAGGCTCTGGTAGGTTAAATGATTTGTCCAAGTTCACACAGCTATCATGAAGGGAAACTGGAACTGAAATCAGTTTTTCTGTTTCTAAAACCTTTTTCCTGGAGCAGTCTTATTCCTTGAAGAAAAGATAGACCACATAGTTGATGAAATTAACTTACCAATAGATGAATGTCTTGATTTGAATTCCAAACCCCAGTCTCATCAGCAGAATATGCTTCATCATACATGAAGTATTCCCTGTACTAGCATTAAATTGCTATCAGTAGTTTTCTCGTGAACTCTCTATTTGAAGTGATTTTTGAAAAATTCACCAGCATATTTTTTCTTTCTGTCCTAAATCGCCTTGAAAACTTTAATTGAAAATGTCAGATTATTCTTTCTCATTTTTTTTATCATCTTTGTAATTTATAATGTTTATTTGAACAAAAATTAATGGTAGACATAGCTACAGTTTCGTAATTTAATCATCGTTTGGCATAAAGTTGGTGTGTAACGTCTTGAATTATTATCCGATTATTCACATAACAGCTAAGGGATTCTTTTAAAACGTGTTAACAAATTTACCAAGGACAATTTCAAGGCCTTTATCTTTTCCTCTTTCATTAGTAACTTCCAGTTTCGTGTTGTTTGTTTTAGTTTTTACTGGTGTCTTCATCCAGAAAAATAAGTAAAAGTCGCTTTTGAAATGGAAAGATTGTTTCAAATCATTGGCAAAGCTTAATGACTTCTGACTGCTGAGATATGTTAATTTAAGCCAGACCAAATGTTTCTCAGCTGCAAATATTTGGTGTTGTTCACTGGGAACTGGCAAGATTTATGAGGGCCCAGTGGCAAAGACTCTGCTCACATGCTTCTCATTGTAATTACTTCCCATGTTCAATGATGACCTGACGGGGAAGAAAATACCAACTTTTCAGGGGCTGGTCCCTTAGATGCAAAAAAGGTGCTGTTTAACATTTGGTTTACTGTTGCAGCCTTGTACCATCTTAGTTTATCAAAGCTCTTTCAACTTTTCTATCCTAATTGGGGGGAAATATAATCTGTTTCTTTTCGAGGTCCTCTGAAGTTGTAAAGGGAAAACCCGAAATGGCATACTTTGTTCAGTGTTTGTAACTGTGAGTAACGTAACGTAACGGCAGTTGAAATGAACATTCAGTGCGAATATATACTTATGTCATTATTTTTAACATTTTAACTTCCCTTTACAAATTAGTTGTGATGCATTCAATAGTAGTCAAATATATTTTCAATTTCTGCATTTATGAATCTATATTTAATGGATCTTACAACCATAATTGAAGGCAACTCACAGCCTGAGAAGAAAATAATACTGTTAATTACACATGAATATTTATTTACATTTATTAAATACCTATTTACTGTTTAGAAATATTAATAAAAGAGTGTATTAAATATTTCATGAAGATTAGATGTTAATAACAGAAATGATACCAGATGAATATAATAGACAAAGTTTAAGCTTTCCCAGGAAGAATTGAGCCTAGGGGACTTTCTAAACCTGTAGAAGTTAGCTCAGGAAGACTTCATTGAGAAGAAAAGAATTTAATTCAATGCAAGTTTTAAATATCTGGCAAGAATTGCCAGCAAATACCTTTGTAAAAATAATACAAACAACTCTGTTCTTACACGTTTATTGCAAGGACCTTTACACATTCAGTAAATGTTTATTCTAAGTATCCTTTGGAATAGCCATTATATAAACATACGTAATCATGGTAGAACAATCCTCTCTTTAAAACTATTGCATTTTAAACTAAGTCAAAATCTCATCCTTATATGGTGCTTACTATATGCCAGGCACAAATTGAAATTTATACACGCTAACTTTGTCTGAGAATGACTTTCAGAGATGTGCAATATCAGTATTTTTCCCATTTTACAGATGAAGAAATAAGCAGAACGCATCTGTAGTTCATATGCATACTCTCAACCTGAATACTAGATTACCTTTCAACTTTGGTTTTCTTCGGGGGAACATGTCAACAGTTATTTGCCTCCATTAAATAGGATAAGAAAATGGAGCTGCTAATGATGACAGAAAAAAATCTTACAAATTTATTCAAATACTTTCTTGCATACTCTGAATTTTTATCCATATAAAGGCGCAGCTGGTAAAATGCATAGCGTTTGAAAAAGGATGAATGTATTTGCATTTTTCTTGTGCTTTAGCGTGTAGTATCACAGGCCCCTGTATGTATTGTTAAAAGGGTCAGCCTCTGCATTATTGCATACTGAATTCCTTAATTATATATCTCTGTATAATAAAAGGAAAAGTGCTGACAGAAAGTAGAAGAAAAATCCAAATTCTTTTCTTGCAATAAATGTGACACAGATTGTATAAAGCAATATTTTTGCCCTTGAAATGTTTAGAAGTATTGACATTCTGTCCACTAAATTGTCAGCTTGTCTTTAAGGTTAAAGCTTCTAAGTTCTTAGCATTTAACAGACTGACATTGATCACTGGGTTCTTCAAACTTGTATATCACCAGGAAGCTGGACTTGATTTTGAAGCCAGACATTAAAAATGTTACCCTTGATGGTGATATCTCATAATTGCCATCTATGATGCCAGGATTTTGAGGATTGAATTTCCCACCTTTAAGAATGATTCCAAAAAGATTATCAATCTTAAAGTTTAAGATCACTTCAGTGTTAGAAAATGTCTTAGGCATTCAGAGACAATCGAGTGAATAAGGAAATAGAAATCTGAAAGCGAAAGTGACTAATTGGTTTCAATCTGACAAATACATCAGAAACCATTTGAGCAAGGATGCCCACAGACTTGTTATCATTATTTTACTTGGAGTCCTTAGGGAGTCCTCAGGTCCTCAGGAACTTTTTTGTGATGATGGACATGGCTTCAAGAAAAAAACAGGCCTAGTTTCATTTCTTAATTGTTAAATGGTATCAGTGGGAACATAATTTATCCCATCTTCATAATATTTATTAATTCTGGGCAATAACTGGACTTTCCAGATAATGTTTTCATTATTCCATTAGTTGGTTGAAGAATCACAAGAAGAAATGGGAGTGGGATTTTTTTTTTAAAGATTTCTTTGACTCTCTCCGCCCACAGGCTCTGAGCTAGGCAGTAAATAGTCCATTTTTGTTAATGAAGCTTCCCTCATACAGCTGGGATTGTTTAATATTTTACGAGTGTTACTTTGTTTTGCTCTCAACGATCTCAGGCAGTTAAGGATTTATGAATCGTGTTTTTCTCAGCCCATCTGCGGTTTCCTATCTTCCCTGGCCTTGAGAATATGTTTAAATTTATTAAAGCGAAGCAAAGGCTCATTATTTCAAAAGAGAGCCAAAGTGACACAGTGAATTGGTTATTAATGGAAAGGCACTGCCATAGGGCGATTGAAATTTAATGATATCCTACAAGAAAAAAATGAGGGTGTCACTTTCCAAAAAGTCATGCTAAATGCCAGCCTTTTTAAGGTCCTGCCGCTAATTTTATGCCTGCGCACAGTAATGTTTTCAAAAGCGTTTAGGAAACACGGCCCAGTGACTGTACTGATTATCCTTTTCACCTTCGCGCCTGTTCCAAATGGGTTTGTGCAGTGAGCGATTTAATCTCTAAATATAGGGAACGTTAAAAAAAAAATAACATTGCTGTTTTTCACAAGCTAAGGGCCTTTTGCAATCCTCCGGAGATGGACTTGCAAATATGCTATCTCCATATGCTCTCAGTAAGCTCTCAAACTGGCGGATCACCAAAAAAGAAAAAAAAAATCAATCCCTTGAATTTTTTTTTGGTATTTCTGTCATTCAAAAGATGTTTTAATGTCATAGTCTACAAACTATATTTATTCGTATTCAGATAACATTCGGTTTGAGCTGCAAAATGGGATTTGGGGGTAATTTACATTTTCCTTATTTAACTTAGGCTCTTTATTGAATTACAGTGTTGAAGCACCAAATGCCACTTCATCTTGCCCCATTTAATGCAAACCAGAAACACCTATCTATTAACAAGAACACTTTGTTGATATATTGAATCATTCCGTTTAGAGTTACTGACGCAGTGATTTCCTGTATTAATTGAAATACCTATAAATTATTTTTAAAGTTAATCCAAACTCCCCTAGGAAAAAAAATGTTGACATAATAATGTACCAATGATGCTTCAGGACATTAGGCTGCACACCACACGGGGTTCTGAAAGCCATACTTTTCATCTGGCAGTTTGTGCTTTATTTGAAGCACTCTCCTTGTGTCGTCACTGTGGTCCTAATGTTTTACCTCCGCTTCTCTTTTCAAATATGTTATTGGAATTTGAAGAGCATGTCCTGGTACATTCCAGGAAACAGCACCATTTAAATTAAGTTTCCTAGTTCGGTTAGAATTGCCATTCAGCAATGTAAACAATATGTTAATTATGTGAGTATATATGAACACTTCGAAGGCAGGAACAGTATCGGGTCCAGTTTTAATGCAGCTTTACTTACTAATGCTGACTAGAAACCAAAATGTAAATGGTGCATTTGACATGCACTAGAGTAACATGTAATTTTCTCATATTGCCTACGGTAAAATGAAATTGTCTACTGGTGACAAACACGTTTTTTGGATGTAGAATAGTTATGAGTCCCTTTTCCTGTTTATGGCAAAATATGCTATTCGAGAATTTCCAAACTTCATTTTTAAAAATTAAATTTACACTCAATTCAGAATTATGTTAATAAGATTTTGTAACTTGTGATCGCACATCGGGGAACTTTTCATTTATTCTAGGTCAGAGTGTGAATGTGAATAGATGAGAAAAATGTTCAGTGCTCAGAGACAGTAATGCATCTTGTAAGAGAAAAATCACTTGGAATAGGGTGTCAAGGACCCACAATTTAAGTTTCTCTGGGTCCTTCCTCTCTTTTAGCAGTAAACTTATCATCCTATAATCTTCCTAACAAAGACATAAACGCTTCAGCCACATATATTTTGATTGTTTCACGACAGTTTACTGGAGGCTGAGCAGTGACAGATTTCTTCATTGTCTTTTTGCCAAAATTTGTCCTTTAAGTCATTTTTGTTGACTGCCCCTTTTAGCAGCTCACCTCACAATGAGAGAGAAGACAATTAATGGGAGTGTGATTTATCACTGCCAAAAACTGTCAAGGACTTCAGTTGTAGCTGGAGAAAAAGCAATTTCACATTATGGCATTTCATTCTGAATACATTGTATTTACAGCTCACAGTTTTATTTTCAGAGCCTATTATCAGGTGAAACAGTTGCATCTGAAATGTTGTTTGTGACATAGGTGACCTGTTAGGATTTGATAAGTATTTACGCCAGAGCACAAGGGGCTCACACATCTGCTGTTGGCAGAAGCAATGGAAAAAAATAACCTGGAAATGAGGCGTTTGATTTTTCTGGTTCCTACACTCGAGCATCTGTTGCTATAATTAAGTGGCATTCAGTAATTGCAGAGCAATGGTGAAATAAACATATGCATTCTTGCCAGCTTTTAGGATTTGGTGTCCTTACAGTAGGAGAAACAAGCAAAGTGACTTCGGTTAGAACAAAAGGTTTTGTAGCAAAGTTTAACAATTAACTTTTTGGTAAAAGAAAATGAAGAATTTCATATCAGAAAACAATTTCATGAAAAAGTAAAATAATATACAGTTTTAGAAGAAAGATGTCTTCCTGGGCATTGTGGCTTACTCCTGTTATCCCAGCACTTTGAGAGGCCATGGTAGGAAGATCTCTTGAGGCCAGGAGTTCAAGACCAACCTGGGCAACATAGCAAGATGCCTGACTCCACAAAAACAAACAAACAAACAAACAAAAAAACAATTCTCCAGGTACAGTGGTGTATGCCTGTAGTCCTAGTTATTTGGGAGGCTGAGCTGGAAGGATCCTTTGGACCCTGACATTCGAGGTTGCAGTGAACTCTGATCAAGCCACTGCATTCCAGCCTGGGTGATAGAAGGAGACCCTGCCTCTTAAAAAGCGATATTAATAATAATTAACTGTTCTCAGCAACATTCAACCCTGAAAATGAACCTTTTATTCTATGAGAATTTCAAAATTGGCTAGACTACTATTCCTGAATAAGTTACATCATAGGAAAATAAACAATAATAAAAATATAGCTGTTACTAATACTAATGGTACCGTGCTATGAAATAGAGATAACATGAAATTCATTATGCAAAGTAAAGGTTTTTGTGTGAAGAATTAGAAGTCAGTATTTGCAGAGGAGGTGCTCCTCCCCTCTCAGCCTCCAGAATAGGTGGGATTCCAGACGTGGAATGTAGCCAGTGTGGAAGTTGTTTTTAAAAACTGTGTGGTGGATTCTGTGGGGCTAAGGTAGTGTCATCATCAACAGAGTGAGAAATGATTCTCGGGGGTGGGAGATGGCTGTAGGAAGGGCTCTGGCAGAACCTGAAACATTTTTTCAAATTAAAATCCATAGGTCTTACCCATGTCCTCCAGGTACTGGAGTTTTGAATCTTGAAGTGGAGAAAACAGTTTGGAAAAGACCCCCAATGTCTCCACCCACCCCACAGTGCAGAGAACGTCTTGACTTTGAAACAGATAGTGTTAGCAAAGTTTGAAAGCGCCTTGGTTATCGATACTGCATATATTTTCTACAATTCATTGATCAATATGCTTTATGTTCCATTAGTGATTCAAAACAATCTAGATTCTTCCACAGAGTAGAACAATTTAGAACGGGTTGCTACGCTCTAGTAGTTTGCAGTTTCCTGGAAATGTCACATGACAGATTCTATTGTGCTATCAATACTTAGAACACAATGACTTTTAAAACTTGGAGAAAGTGTGAAATTCATACTTTGTTGAAATAAAAGTTTTAGCATACATCTTTGTAACTGTTGACTGGATTTCTTTTTATTGTTGGTAGTGACACTGTGGTGATTAAGTAGAGAAAGGAAGCCGCTGTAGGTCTGAGGCAGGCCTTTGGAGAGTGAACGTGAGGTTTTAGTGTCTGAGAGAGCCTGACCCTGACCGCATGTGTGATTTGGCATTTTTATCTGTTGCTCAGGCATCATGTGATTGTTTTATTTTCTGAGTGAAGAAAATACATGAGGAATCAACCGTGAAGAGATGAAAATGATAGATTGTGGCTTCATAATGTTAAGAAACATGTTGAGTGTCTACTTAAAGGAGAGCGCATAGAAATAGTAGTTTCCCTGAGTTTGAAAGGTTAAAAGACCATTTTGAAGTTTCTTTTCCCTTACCCCCAACGAAGTAGTTTTAAAGTGTGTTTTAAAATAGGTTTCAAATTTTGAATTTCCTTTTAAGTTGTATTGAATACTAATGAGATTTAGAGCTATGTTAAACCTACATATATTTATAAATCTCTTGATCTGCATCCATATTCGTATCCATATATTTTAATATGACACAATCATATTCTATTATAGAAGGAACAGAAAGAAAAGTAGGGTCCCTACCTTCCATTTGCTTTCCATTTGCAATTTAATAATAGCAAACTGTTACACGGCAAACTTTGTGTGCCAGATAGTCTTTTAAATAGCAGAGGTTCCATCACTTAGCTTTCCCGGGAGCTTTGGAGGCAGCTGCGTCATGGTTATGTCCATTTCACACTGAGGATAAGAAGGCTGAGCCCAGACTCCCGTGGCTGGTAGGTTGCAAGCAGATCTGGGATCTGAGTTTCTGCAGGTCGGCTCCAGAGCCCATGCTGTTCATCTCAGTGTCACTCGTTTATAATGATGAAGACACACATGTTTCCTGGGACCACAGAGCTTGGAAGGTGCAGAGCTTTATGAGTGGGGAACATATTGTGTGTGTGTATATGTTTACAAATAATACTTTGGAGTACATATGTACCTGCTAACTTACCTTCTTACCTATTATAATGCTATAATATTTTTGAAACTAACCCAGTGTTAATACTGATTTTGAATTTCACTTCTCACTTTCTTCAAACACAAGGGTATCTGTACTTTCATAGACTTTCCTGATATCAGAGACAAAGTCTCCCTCTTTTTTAAAATTTAATTTAATTTAATTTTTTGTAGAGCCCAGTTTTCACTATGTTGCCCAGGCTGATCTCAAATTCCTAGCCTCATACAATCCTCCTGCCTTGGCCTCCCAAAGTGCCAAGATTTCAGATGTGAGTCACTACACCTGGTCAATATTTATTGTTGGCCCAAGTTTATTTTAAGTTTGAACTAATCTCTGATAAATATATTCCCTGGTCTTATATAGAATTACATATAAATATGTAGCATAGTTTTTCTGTGTGTGTAATTCAATCTGTAACTTCTGCATTTAAATTAGTTATTTTTGTTGTAATCAATATTATGTCCCTACCATTTTGTTTTTTGTGTGTTCATATTAGATTTCTTAGCCCTGTTCAATTGTCCTTCTGAACTTATGCTGTATATGATTATCTTTCTTGATTTTATTTTCCTCAAAAGCCTTTTTAAATTTCACTGTCCACTAATTCTTGTTTAGAATTTTGGAGACAAGCTTCAACTTATTTTGTCTTCCATGTTGGTATTCAGAAATAATTGCAATGAGAATTTTACAAAAACCCTCTGTATGTCGGTGCCCGTAGCTCAATCAGCCACATACACTGTGGGTGGTGGGTTCCAACCTGGCCTGGGCCTGCTAAACAACAACCACAGCAAACCCGGGGGATGGTGTTGTTTGACCCTCCCCATGAGGTTGTGGTCTGGTGGCAAGAGCATGGCATTGTTGTACTTAGTCCTGAAAATGATCTTCTAACATTGGTACCATTTTATCTCCATTTTAATAATGAGGAAACTTAGGTTAAGAGAAAATATAATGATTGGCCAAGACTCAGACCTCAGGAATGGTATAATCAGGAAGAAATTCAAGCCTAAT
This sequence comes from Perodicticus potto, assembly GCA_963574655.1. NCBI lineage: Eukaryota > Metazoa > Chordata > Mammalia > Primates > Lorisidae > Perodicticus > Perodicticus potto. Next base: position 75,205 of record CAUYRH010149991.1, on the reverse strand, counting down.
CTCTAGAGTCCTTTCTCTCTAAACCGCCTGGTGCTACATTGGCCTTTGAATTGCCCTATTTCAATTTGTTGTTGAAATCCTTTTTTTACATAGAAATTTTAGAAAATATAAGAAATGGTAATGTAGTGACCATATAAATTTACTTGTTAGTGGAATTTCCATTCTTGTTGTTTAAGTCTGCACCTATATGCTGTGATAGTTAAAATAAAGACCATTAAAACAATAAATTTGAAACGTTTGTGTTAAAATCTTATATGGTGCCCAGAAGGATTTCGGTCTACCACTGTTCAAAGTAATTGGTATTTCTTTAAAGAACATGTAATATGCCTTACGTACTTAGTCTACTTTAAAATCAGTTTGTTAATAAAAATATTAAAATCTTAACAGAAATAGTATTCACCTAAGTGCAATGACCATACAGAGATTGAAAGTAGAGCAGAATAGTTGAAAGCACAAGCTCTGGATTCACAGAAACTTAAATTTCATCTCTGACCCAGTGACATAGTGAATGTGCTATTAAATTGTGACAATTCCTTAGCTAAGTTAATCTTGATTTCTCAAATGTGGAATATAGGAGTAATAGTAGGAAAAGTGGTAATAGACCTGTGTTAGGGAGAAGTTGCAAAAATAATTTAATGATTTATAGAGACGAGCGACTATTGTTCTTCCTATCTTTCATCATCAGTCATTTCTGCAACCAATAACAACAAATTGACTAACAGATTATGTTCCAAAAATTCACTTTTGAGTTGTTCAAAGGTTTAAATACTGTTTCCACTCATAGAAAAACATTATAAATTAGGGATAATTGAAATGATACCATTAGTTCATAGTGATGCGTTATAAATTCACTATGGGTAAATAGACTGTCTGAGGAAACCAGGTCTAGAGTATTTAAAACAATTATGATAAAGGATACGACTAATCATTTTGTATAGAAAAGGGGTAAGCAAACATTTTCTGTAAAATAGCAAATATTTTAGGTTTGGAGGGGTACTTATATTTCTGACACAACTACTTAGCTTTGCTGTTTTGATGAGAAAAATAGCCACACATGATATATAAATGCACAGCGATAGCTCTGCTCCAGTAAAACTTCATAGACCCTGAAAATTGAGTTTTGTATAATTTTCAGGTGTCACAAATACTCCTTTTATTTTATTTTTTCAATCATTGCACAATGCAAAAATACAATCATTCTTTCCTGACAGGCTCTGTAAAATCCGGCCAGTGACTGGATTACACCTGTGGTTTATAGTTTGCCTGTATCTGGTCTAAAATATGATTTTTGTCTCTTCTAAATTTTTTCCCTAAAATATTTTATTCCAGTCACCCTTGTCACTCGCCCTCCTCTCATGTATCTAAACGTCTGTAAAAATTGGAAATTGATTATTTTTATAAAATGCTCAGAGACTAGGACAGAGTAATAATAACTTGGAACTTGAGTTAGAAGGCCAAGCCTCCTCATCTTGAAAGGGGAAAAAAATAATCTCCTGTAATAGATTGCTGTAAGAAACAAATGAAATGATATTTTAAGTGATCGTAGCTTAAGAAGCACTGTAGAATTGTAAGATATAAAAATGCTGTATGAGTTTGCTAGAGCTACAGTAACAAAATGCCACAGCCTGGATGATTTGAACCCCAGAGTACTTTGTTTTTCACAGTCCTGGAGGTGAGAAGTCCACATTCGGTTTTTCTGAGGTCTCTCTCCTTGGCTTCCAGATGCCTAACACCTCACGTGGCCTCTCTTTGTACTTAATGCATCCCTAATGGCTCTTCCTTTCCTTATAAGGACAGTCCTAGAGGGTTAGGGTCTCCCCCTTACAACCAAATGTAGCCTTGCTTACCTCTGTTACGGGTCTAATCTCCAAATGTAGTTGCCGTGGGTATTCGGGCATCAACACCTGAATCTGGGGAGATGCAATTGAGTCCACATCAGCCCCTTCTACTGGATATATTTCCTGTTAATCGGGGTAGATGATCAAGCTAAATCCCTTTATATGACAGAGTAGAATAGTTGGCGGTACAGTGAGGATGCATTTTATAATAGTGTCTGTCTTTAGGCTCAAAATTCAAAATCTGGTTTATTCAATCTGAGCTATCTAAATAGAATTATATTACACTGGTTTTTTTGTTGTACTATCTGTTTTTGAATTTTTTAAGGGAAATAAAGTGCCAAGGAGTAAAATTAATTTACTTTATAGAGATTGATTTTTGTCCTGAATGAGTTTAAAACAGCAACTTCTTTTAACTTCCGGAATAAGAAGTAGTGCATAAGGACTTCTGGTTGTGTTCTTGGAGAAGACCTTGCCCAACATATACAGTATTATTTCCTCTAATGCCTTATTCTTACTACTTTTTTCCCAGCAAACATCAGATTACTTACTTCCTTGATGTTTTCTATCTATTGTGCAGACTTAAATACTTCTGCATTTAATGTTAATTTAGTATCTATTTATTTGGATTCTAGAGAAGATGTGGTAAAAGATAATGTAGTCTTGAAAATGTATAAGTCTTGAACTGAAAAAAAATAAATAAACCCAGAGACTGACAGGTGTTTAATGGACACACATTCATGATCAAGCCTCTGGTGACAACAGTATGTTAAGAGTCAGTTATATAGTTAATTTCTAAATTCTCTTAAGCCGAAAAGTGGCAGTTGAGTTAATTTTGTCCATAACATGTAGATTCATATTATGGGATGTAGTTTGCTAAGAACCTAGTGGAGGCCATAGAAGTAATTTTAATTGAGATTTTTACAACCATTTGATAACAGTGTTTTGATCACTCTAGTTAGGGCAGGATTCCAACAGTGGCCATAAAATCTGTGACTAATCCACTGAGTCACCCAGTCCCTGTCATATATTGTTTAATGGCCCATGCTGCCAGGAATTATTACCACTTTCTGGTGATAATTTTTAAAGAGAAAAACTTTGTGGACACAAAAGATGAATATAAGTTGAAAACTTATGTTTGTAAAGACAGTTAATAAAACATCTCCTCATGAAGGTGGATGGGAGTTTAATCATTTGTTTATGGTAACTGTTCAGGCTCTCAAACCATATACACAAACATAAAAATCTACGTGTGACTCTATACGCATGTGTGTGTGTGATACTGATGAATATTTTAACTTTCCTTGGTTAATGTTTGCAGGGCACTTACAGATGCTAGAATAATCTCTAATGTTTTTGCTCAATCTGCTCTGGAGATGGATGAAATAAATAGTTTAAACTAATTAATGTAACACCAGCTGTTACAAGTGCTTGGCAGACGTCTGTGCGTTTTGATGGGCAGGGAGCGGCTGTTGTACTTGACTTTATTTTAGTACAATGTTGATCACAGTGTAAGCTGGAATAAATGACAAGCCGAAAGAAGAAACAGAGGATGAATTCCATGTAACGAAAAATAAATGCCATCTTCTTTTCTAAAAATGTATATGATTTTTTTAAGGTGGGGGAGGGAGGGACGGTTATGCTGGACTTCACTGAGGCGTAAGGCCTTTGACGGCTGCTGGGTTAAACGTGCTGCTAATATACAGGTACGTGATCTTGGACCCTGTCCTTGATTTTTCCAGAGGACCTATTAGAGTTTCAGGTATGCAGTGTCAGCTAGATGTTTAAGACCCTCTTTCTGCTCGTTAAGTGTTTTTAGGGCAAAAAAAGAGAGATTATAGTCATCTGGAATAGGTGGAGAAGTTATTTTATTGTATTATCATAGCAAGTGAAAGGGGAAGGTGTTGGGTTTTATTGTTTGGTGATTATGACTATTATATTTAAGCTTCTATAGGGTACTTTCATGTACTGCTACTTGTCAAATTCCCTGATGAAAAAACAAATCCACAGCCAGCAAACTCCGAGCAGAGATGGTCCATTGGGATTGACTCGAACTGCCTGTGTACTTGAGAAGGGGGTTTCATTCATCACCCCACAATGGCAAAAAATGGTTGGCCGATAGGCTTATTGTTTCCATTAGACTGAAGAAGTTTTAATAGCCTCATAACTTCCTTTTTAAAGTTGGAGGGCAGAATCACTGTGCTCTGACAGAGAAGCAATGGTTGTTATCTCAGTATGTGCCAGCATTAAAATAACAGTGTCATTGTGCAAATTGTTACCCTGCGAATTTGTCTAATAAGTTATCCCAACGTGCGCTGAGCAGATGGCAAGTGTGCTCCTGAAAGAAGTGATGGATGGGATATGATGTCATCAGTGAGATGACAAGGTTCACAAGGTACTTGACCTCCAAGAATAAGTCCTAACTGGTTAGAATTCTAAATGGTGAACTTTGGTGACACTAGCTAAATGGGAAATATGTGCAATTTGTATTTCTTTATGGTGGTGTTTACCCCCTTCACTGAACTCCACATAATGGGATTTTGTCCCTGAAGACTCAGAGATATCGTTGGAGGGTTGCACCCTGTAACCTTCTGAGAATTTCAAATACAAATCCACACGTCTAAACTTTAACAAAATCACAGCAAATGTTATTTATGAAGTCAGGTTTGGAGCTTTCCCTTTTTTATATGTATATATGCAGAAAGAACATAGTTAAGACATCCCATTAATTTTAACATGTTATCACAAAATAGCAAAGTGCTGACTCCGTGAAAATATTCAGTGCATAAAATTAAACTTTTATATTTTCATTAAAATATGTTTCTATATATCCAAGCCTAAAATAAGCTGTCAGAGATCCTGATGTTGTCTCTATGTTTTAATTATGACTTTACTTGCACTTACAGGTGACAGGCCTAAACACATTAACATTTTTATTTCAATATTGTCATTTTAAAATTTCAATTGACTTCAGAATCTATTCTGTATCACCTATGAGTTGTGATCTCAGAATTTACACTGTCTTGGCAAATATAATCTGAAAAAATATCATAATAAGTGTGATTACAGATATGTGGACTCAAAGGAAATGTGGGAAAAACATGATAATAGGATATGTGCATTGTGAGAAATTTAAAAAAAAAACTATGTATAATTGTTTTGTGGGAAGAGGGTTGACTGATTAAAAGACAAGTCTAAGAAAAAACATTGTAGGTGTCACACAGGACCAAGCTTTGAAGGCATAGACTTCCCCTTCTCAACGTTCTTGACATTACCTTTTATATTTAAGCTGACAAGAATTCTAAGGTCTAACAAAAATAATTTGCCACAGGTGTGGTAGACTCAGTTATCTTTTGTTTGTTCAATTTGAATGAGTTGAGATTATTAACTGGCAACATTTTTTATAGGTGCTTCCTATTATTGAAGGAGATGTGAAGAATACACACTTACAAAATTGTGTCAAGCATAAAGGATATGCATGTTTTATGGCATTTTGTGGAAGACAAAAATGCTGGCAATAGTGATTTGATTATGAAATATATAATTCTACTCCTATACATATTAATGTACAATTCCTATAGCTCAGATGTTAGCAAAGTTATAAAAATAGTAATTTTATCAACTAAACGAACATGAATTAAATTAAATTGCCCCTAAGATTTATTCATTTAATAACTTTACATGAACTTATTGTGGCTGTAGAAGATGCAGAAATGTAGTGTTTTAATTTATTCCATTTTCTGTATTTTCTAACAGTAAATAAAGTTCTAAAGTTTCTTAATTACTTTCTGTTGACAGCAAAATTTTTGCGTATAGTTGCAAATGTTACAATAATGAATTAATCTTAAAGCAATTACTTTGCAATATAGATTATAATTTAGATTCAGTTTATCTCTTGGGATATATCAAAGTCTATATGTTTAAGCCAGTTATAAACTTTATAAGCTGGCACTATTTTGTGTTAATATTGCTTAAATGATTAGCATAATTAAACAGTGTTCTGTCAATGTATATCAAATGATCAAAAGAGTGTATGAAATTATTTGATAAATTATTCAAATGGACTTTTTATTTTTAATGTAAATGAAGTAACAGAAGACGTGTATCTTATACCACATTGACACTCAGTATTGATTATATGGCTAATCTATTTTCAGGGGCTGCCTTTACTTAATCTGATCTCTTTTTCTGTCTGAGGCAGATAAAATATTAATACAAGGTAAATGAGTGTTCACTGAACTTGCCATATGGCCTCTGTGGAGGACAGAGGGGCCTGGGCAGCCTATGGACTTGCCATATGGGTCTAGAGGGAAAAGGTAAGTATTACACAGAGAACAAATCTACCATATGGACTGGGTGGAGCGCTTGAGTCTCTAAATACTTTCTTATACTAGGGCATGTTCACAAAAGAATAAAAACCACATAAATAATACATTATACAAAACCCTTGAAAATGGATCAATTGTTTAGATTTAATATGATGCTTTCAAGCAATGTCCAGGGCATATAAATAATCATGGTCTACTTTGAAATGGCAAAGAGGATCATCAATCATTTACCCCTGACATTTTTACATTGCATTTAACATCTGTTCCATAATAGCATGGTACAGTAATATACTTAACATCATATTACATACTGAAGCTAAACAAATAAATATAATACCAAATTAGAGTTTCTGAAAGTTTGCTTTGCTTCTGCTAATATTTTTGCAAATGCTGTATTATCTATCCTTTCCATCACTTGAATTTTTTTGTTATTACATAGAGCAGATGAAATTAAGCAAATGGCAAAAGCAATTTTCTTGGTACAATCAAACCTCATTAATTTGGTTCCTGCTAATATGGAATTTATGATAATTCAGCTTGGGCTTGATAAAGTTTACCTTTGTTCTAGATATAAAGAAAAGATTTGCTAAGCCAATTATTAGTATAAACAAGATTACAATGAGCATGTTTAACCCACTTAAGAGAGCATACTTTTAAAGGATTTTAGCACATTAATTGAATGCAAATACATACTGCTAATAACAAATGACTCTAATTTAGTCTTTGAAACAGGTCTTGTAGTACCTGTATTGGTAGCGAGTGGCTCCAATTACTGTATGTATTTCTAAGTTCTTTGTAGTATCTATTCCTTATCCTTTTGCTGAGTTTAAGCCTCCTAGTCATTTCCACCTCTTACTGTCTCATTGAATTCTCTAAACTATCTATATATGTTGTTTTTGTTAAGATGTATAAACTTAACAAAGATTACATTTATTCCAAGGCATAATAATTCTTCTGTGGGTTTCTTAAAGTAGTTTTTTTTTTTTTTTATAATTGAAACAAAAAAAGGTCTAGAAGAATCAATTCAGAAATACAATATGGCAACTACGGATATATTTGAAATTATGTTTCTAGTTAGTGTTCAATTCTTTATGGCTAACATACATAAAATATTAACATTTTCATGTAAGAGTTTGATGTATTCAGAATCTAACAGCATTATATTGAATTTTTATTCATACTTTAAGATCCAGGAGAAGTTTTTCAGAGGCCAAAATTATCCAAACCTTTGTACTTTGTTAGGTCTACTAGATGAAGTAATTATCTTCCCGCTAAACTCAGAGGTCTTCACCCAGTTCTCACAGTTGACATTTGACTTTTTTCTGTTTTGGTATTTTTATTTTCTTTTATATTATTTTTTCCTCTAGAGCATCTTCCTTTACTTTATTAAATGTTGGGACTTCTACATAACAATGCTTGTTAATCCATGTGGTAAACTAACGTGAAATTTATAGTAGCCCAAATTCAAAGACCCCGTAAGATTGGGGAGCATGCAGCAGAGAAGGCCAGTCTATGCAGGACGCTAAAACAGGTGGAGAAAAGAAAACAACTGATAGGTAACAATGGAGGCCTGGAAGTAGCAGGCAAAAGGGACATTTCCCCCCCAAATTGAAATGTGCATGCATTAAAGGACATCTGACCATGAAGAATTGGTTCTTGGTTGGATTTCTAAAAACAGAGTGCTGAGATGGCTGGCCACGTTATGAGTACAGGCCAAGAAAGGCCTATGGTTTTCAGCATGTAACCAAGGCACTGTTTCCGGCATTGAACGGGCCTCAGTTAAAATTTTAGGAACACATGTTCTAGAGAAATAAGATAGGAATCTAATAACTGCTGGACCCAAAGCTGGAGCAGAGCAGGGAAGCCAAATTGATACTCAGTTTTGGTTTGTTAAATGTTCTTCCTTGATGTGCCTTATTTTTCGCCTTTTGCTGATGCAGTAGTTTGGTTTCAAGCGTCGCTGGCTCAGTGGCATCTGTAGGAGGCAGAGGAGAGAAGGGTCGTCATTACAGTCATAGAGCCGTATCTGCTAGGGGCTCCCAGAGTTTATTCATTTCCTTTTTTCCTTTTCTTTCTTTCCTTCTCGCTCTCCTTCTCTCTCTTTCTTCTTCTTCTTTTCTTAATCTCCCATCTTGTTTTTGTTTGTTTATTTGGTTTTGTTTGTTTCTCCATCACTTTCTTAGTTAAAAGCAAGAAAGAATCTTTGGCTCAAAGTCCTTGGTTAAGTAAAACCAACCTTTCTCCTAAGACCACCAATCAGGCATTCACGGTTTCTTCCACCCTGTGTCTTGCTCCACCCTAGGGATCTTCTTTCTAATCTCTGCATTTAGTTAACATCACTGTTTTCCTCTGGCTCTCACGCACACAAAGAAGACTTTCTATTAGACTTGTATTTATTTCCTCTTCATTTCACAGTTTAGTCACGAGTTCCCATGAATTTCTCTAGAACTGGAGTGACTAGTCAGTCTATAAGAAGACTTTAGTAGCAGTTTTCTAAACTGCTTGCAATCACCACGCTTCTCTTTCTTGAAGACTCACATGCCTCTCCTGTGCCTGTTCAATGACACAAGGATTAGGGAATGTAATAAGAATTTCCTGGGATTTTAAAACCACATACAGTATTGCTGTAGGATAAAAAAAATACTTGAGTGATGAAATGATACATACGAGATTTTAAATAATGGCTCTGTCTCTGACTGACCGTGTGATATTAAGAAAACACTCAATCCCCTTAATCCCCTATGCAAGTTTTTTGTTTTTGCTGAGAATCACATAGAATAACACATGCGAGGATCTCATGCAGAATAAAATTATTTTACTGTAAAATTTCATAACAACAAACTTTTTTGTGTGTGTGATGATGTCTTACTGTGTTGCTCGGGGTAGAATACCATGGCATCATGATAGCATAATAGAATACTATCTAGAACTTCAAATGAATAAATAAATCTACACAAAAACATAAATTTGAGTCTCAAAACATAATGAAAGCTTGTAAAAACATGCCAACAGTATCACTTATGCTAATTTAACCCAAAATACGTTAAGTGCTACTCATAGTTAAACTCAAATTTGGATATATCTTTGTCTTTTCGTGTATATAGTATCTATATCTATTTCTATGAACTAGAGTAAGACATTACAAATTCTTCATATTAGATGACCCAGAGAGAAGGAAACAAATGGAATAGGACTGAGATTAACAATATGATAGAGCAGCTGTAGGAGGGAGTAATTAATTGTTCAGTTGTTGGACATGTGAATTTCAAGATGTCTATTAGATCTCCCAGTGGAGTCCAGAGATGAGGGAAGTTCAAGCAAAAGGTCTGGGCTGAAGATATAAATTTTGGAGCCATCAACATATAGAAGGTATTTAAAGGCATGGGTCTGAATGAGATCACGAGAGAATGAGTATAGCGAAGGGAAAAGGTCAGACAGTACCCTGTAATGTCTTGAGCTTGAAACTATTAGATAAAATGAAAGCCAATAAAGAGACTAAGAAGAACCTGCCACTGGTGTTTTAAGAAGAGACAATGGTGTCCTGGAAGCGAAGTAAAGAAAGGGTTTCCAGAAGGAAGGGATGATCATATACCAGGTTCCACGGTAAGTCGAGTATGGGCAGGGGTGAGAATCAGGTATTGGATTTGGCATAATGGACATCATTGTTAACTTTGAAAAAAGTAGTTATGTTGGAAAATTGGGGATAAAAAATTGACTAAAGTGGGCTTTTCATGGGGAAAACTCTATAGTCACTATTTTGTGACTGGGACAGTAACTAGAGGGAAAGATGGTATCCAATGGGATGTAGTACAGCATGGCTACATCATGAATTTTTGGAGTTGTTAGAGTTAATCAGTTAAGAGGGAAAGAGTCTGTAAAGAAACAGCCCGGTTGTAGGAGGAACATGCTAATTCATAAATTTAAGTCACAGAAGGGAATGATTGACTCCATTAAGTTTTGGGAAAATTGGGGTCTAGAACTCATCTAGAAAAGCTTAGAGAAAATACAAGCCAACTCTTCCCTGCAGAATGTTAAACTCCGTGTTTAGAGCTGTATTTCCTCTTTGTATTTTTGCCTTCTTTTTTGGCTCCTTCATTATAATCTGAACCCTGATAATCTCACATTTAGAATCATTCTTTGCACTCCTCTTAATTCTCACTCCTATGTCAATTCATTCTTCATCTATTAACTGGGTGCATAGTTCCTTCTACCTATTTTGTGGTATGTATTTTTCATAACATTTTCATTTGGTTTTATTACTTCGCGTCCAATTTTTGGACTCTTTCAGGACAGAATGTTGGTGATTTCTACTGTACCTAGCACATTTCATTATTGCCCTGAGTGATGGTGAAAGGAAGGAGGTTTTATATATATATCAGAGTCTGGAATTTGTTAAAGATCATTCTGAAGGGTTGAGAATCTAGGATAGAATGAATGGAGAGCAGGTAATTAACTTTTGCAATTTATTAGAGAGTAGAGTTAGATGTGGTAGTGGAAAGACCAACCAAGAGCAAAGCTCCTATTCAGTGCTGGTATAAAGTAACCAAATGAAACATAGAAATAGTAGGACTATTTGAAGGAATAATTTGGTGAGTATATATGTAAAAAAAAAAATCAAAGCTGTTCCTAAAGTAATATCCATTTTTTCTTTTTTTTTTTTTTTGAGACAGAGTCTCACTATGTCACTCTTGGTAGAGTGTTGTGGCGTCACAGCTCACAGGAACCCCAAACTCTTTGGGCTTAAGTGATTCTTTTGCCTCAGCCTCTCAAGTAGCTGGGACTATAGCTACTATTTTTTTGTTGCAGCTGTCATTGCCGATTTTAGCTGGCCACAGCGCCCAGCTATTTTTTTGTTGCAGTTGTCATTGTTGATTTTAGCTGGCCTTGGCTGGGTTCGAACCCACCAACCTCGGTGTATGGGGCCAACATCCTACCCACTGAACTATGGGGGCCTCCATCTGTTCCTAGAGTAATTTCAAAGGTGACGGTATGGCTGAGAGAAATAGGGATGATAATAGTGGAAGACATTTAGGGAAGATTTTTCTTTTCTTTTCTTTTTTTTTTTTTTTAGTATTACTTAAATATGCTTAGGTTGAGAGGATGGAGATAAATTCACACTTGAGGGAAGTAATGCCTTAACAACATGATTTTTCCCAGTTTTTCTCTTTAAGTGTATCATCCATATATATGAAATGATAAAGTATAGTAAGTCATTTCTTTTAATTATTTGTCTTAGTGAAAGTAAAAATAGCGAAAATAAATCATCAAAATAGGGAATTGAGAGTCAATACAGATGAAGAGATAGAAAAAAAAATAGTTGGCTATTCTAAGTGAATTCAGGCCGCATAAATTATGTTCTAAAATATGTATACTAAATTTCCAGCTGAGTTTTCTGGCCCACAGGCAGATGTGATCAGTGAGTAAACATGCTAATGCAGTTATGATTCTTTACAAAAATAGACAGAGGCACATTTTACACACTGTGTAAGAAGCACCTTGATAATGAGCCTGAGGAAGACTCTCAAATCAGTCCTTAGAAGAATTTCTTAGAAAACAGTTATAATCATTAGCGCTGGTGTGGACTCATCAGGAAAATATTTTTTCAATCTAGCCTCATTTTCTTTGCTTATCGGGGAAATGTGGAAATAAGAGGATGAACACATTCCAGTAAACATTTATAAATATTGTTTTTTATTTTTAACTATTAACGCTAAATGGATGTTAAAGCACTGGAAAATGTATTAACATTTAAAGGACTACAGGGAGAGAAATGAGCCTGTATCCTTGGGGCCACAGGTGGCTTTTTGGATCTTCCTTGACTGCTGCAATTTGACTGACTCCAAATTTTACAGAAAAAAATCCTTTTATTAACAGGGGCTCAGCAGAGAAATATGAAACTTTTTCTTGCCCCCCCCCTTTTTTTTTTATTGTTGGGAATTCATTGAGGGTACAAGAAACCATGTTACACTAGTTGCATTTGTTGGGTAAAGTCCCTCTTACAATCGAGTTTTGCCCCCAAAAGGTGTGGCACACACCAAGGCCTCAAGACCCCACCCCCCTCGCTCCTTCCCTCTCTCTGCTCTTCCTTTTCCCACACCTCATTCTCATTCTTTCCCCTTTTGATACTTAAAAAAAGAACCAGCTTGAAATCAGAAGGCCACCTGATTCCCGCCTTTTGAGATAATATATTATCTTTTTTCCAAAAGTTATGTCTTCTTTCCATATATTAAGACCTTAGTAATGCCATAGAGTTTGTATCTGGATTATCTTTCATTGTAAACTTAGGTTGTTTTCTTGTCCAAGAAGTCAAAGGATGTCCTTACTAGCTCCCATTGTCCACTATCTTTCGTGGAGTTCTTAGTCTACCATATTGAATGTGCTAGTCACCCACAAACAGTTGTAGATTGAATAATTTCTAATTCATCTAATTTACCAACTGAACCAATTGGCAAAATGTGGTTACATAGCAAGTCCTTGATGAAATTTATGATTACATTTAACAGTTGTAAAAATAATTTTGTTAGTAAAGGAAATAACAACTTCCTTAAAAGTATCGTGGCATTTTTTGAAGCTATTGTTATATGAAGCACTTTTTTCAAATACTCCATGGAGAATTTGTATGCTAACAAAAAATGCAGAATAGATTTTATAATATACTTTAAGGGAAACGATAGAGAACTCTGTAATTGTGAGGATTCCCAACAAAAAGTCTAACATTAGTGCTCTCTAGCAACTACTGACTGAGACCTGGGTAGACGGTAGACACACTGGAATCTTAAGGGCTGGCTGTGTGTGAGTTTAAAAAATGCATATCAGTTTTTTAAAATTTTGTTTTACTGACGATATGTCTCTTTATATCCCTCTTGTATAGCATAACTTTGAAGAGCAACAGAAGTTTTTCTGTTTTTAAATTTGAAATACTTTCTAATAAAGTTTATTTTGAAGTTTCTGTCAGTATTAAATCACATGTGAAGTTATCTTTCAATATATATATACTGCTTTATAAGTTGTTAAAGTTTATGGGCAAAAATAGAAAGTAGTGGCAAAACTCTCCCAGGTTCTACCTGGTTTTTGTACACTTGTATATTCTCACTATGTGAGGAAGAGGAATAATAAATGAAAGACAATTGATTATTTTACATAAACTTGTCACTTATTTGAATAAAGTTTCCGATGACAGTGTTTAAAGCGAATCAATACTGAAACATTAAACCATTATTGAATTGACTCAATATAGAAGGGTCTATTTATATACCTAAATCCCTACGTGTACATATGTACTTGTATACCTAATTGTGTATGAGTGTGTGTATGTGCATTGTGTATAGTCATTTGAGATACACACAATGTACTTTTCATTGAAATTCCTTCTAGTACATTAGATCTTAGAAAGTTACTTATTTGTAGTCATATAATATATTTAAATCATTCTTTTTTATTGTTTTTATTATTAAATCATAGCTGTGTACATTAGTACAATCAAGGAGTATAATGTGCTGGTTTCATATACAATCTGAAATGTTTTCATCAAACTGTTTAACATACCCTTCATGGCATTTTCTTAGTTATTGTATGAAGACATTTCCGTTCTGCATTTAGTAAGGTTCGCCTGTACTCTTCTAAGATGCACCATAGGTGTGGCCCCACCAATTACCCTCCCTCCACCCTAACTTTACCCCTCCCTCCTCTCCCTTGCCCCTTTCCCCATATTCTTGTGTTATAGTTGGGTTATAGCCTTCATATGAAAGGTATAAATTAGCTTCATAGTAGGGCTGAGTACATTGGATACTTTTTCTTCCATTCTTGAGATACTTTGCTAGAAGAATATGTTCCAACTCCATCCATGTAAACATGAAAGAGGTAAAGTCTCCATATTTCTTTAAGGCTGCGTAATATTCCATTGTATACATGTACCACAATTTATTAATCCATTCGTGGGTTGATGGGCACTTGGGCTTCTTCCATGACTTAGCAGTTATGATTGGGCTGCAATGAACATTCTGGTACTGATGTCTTTGTTATAATGTGATTTTTGGTCTTCTGGGTATATACCTGGTAAAGGAATTATAGGATCAAATGGCAGGTCAATTTTTAGATCTCTGAGTATTCTCCAAACATCCTTCCAAAAGGAACATATTAGTGTGCACATTAAATCATTCTTGATATACTATTAAGGACATTCTTTTTTTTTTTTGGACAGAGTCTCACTCTGTTGCCCCAGGCTAGAGTGCCCTGGCATCATACCTCACTGCAACCTCACTGCAAAGGAAAGGAGCTCTTTCCTTTGCCTCCTGAGAGGCTGGGACTACAGGCATGCACCACCACACGGGCTAGGTTTTCTCTTTTTAGTAGAGACAGGGTCTAACTCTTGCTCAGGCTGGTGTTAAATTCCTGGCCTCAAGCAATCCACTCTCATTAGCCTCCCAGCATTTTAGAATTACAGTCATGCACCACTTTGCCCAGCCAAGAAGATTCTTTAGTTGAATGTGCACAAGTTGCCTGAAAAATTAATACATTCACTATGAAATACTTTATTTAAAAGCATAGTGATTCATTATATACATTTTTTTAAGAGCTCTGTAAATGCCAGATGTCATTCAAGGTACAAGGGACAAAACAACCAAGACGGCAGAGAGCAATCTTGCTCCTAAGAAGTTCGCCTTGTAATTAAAGAAAACAAACAAGAAGGGAATCTATAAGAAAATACCGAGTAATAATAATGCTAGCTCAGCGTGAGTTGAACATGCCAGGGAATTAACAGTCACATGGTCACTTAGGATGAACCAGTTTTACATTCTCATGAGACATACATAATTATTGGAAAGAACTGCTGTTTCTGCAAGGTGATCAGTAATGACCAACCAGGTCTTCTTGAACAGCACGTCCTAAAACTTCCTGGCTAGCCCTACAAGAGTTCATGGAGATCTGGCCTCTAACCTTTCTAACTTCTCTACAAGGCATTGAAGTCTCATTCACACCACCCTTCCTCAAGTCCTCCCATCACGTGTTCTCTTTCCAGGTTAAATTCTTGATCTGTGCTCTAACTTTTACTTGGAATGTCTAAAGTGTTCATGATTGAAAAAATCCCTCCAGGTAAATATGAGGCATCTATGCTATTGTACATATAGTACAAAGCAGATGATAACTGGACATACTTTAATACAGATGAACAGCTGTATGTATTTTTTTAGTTTGAAATTTTAAAGTCACTTTAAAGTTTCAAGTAATAGTTTTTCAAATTAAATTAAAAAATATAGGTGCTAAAGGAAAGCTTAATCAAAATTTCTCATGTTTGTATTAATTGTTGACATTTTCTTGAGCCGACAGATGTGTTTGTCTTAAATCTAGCACTTTACAAAGCTAGTAACTATAATTACATAAAACTGACAACATCCTCCTTTTTTTCTGTGCTACAAAAACGTGTGCTTATAAACTGAAAATTAATTTTTAAAACATATATAGTCTAGGTCCAGGAATTTGCATGATGTTTTTATGCTCTGAGCATTGCAGAATACATGCATAGCAGCTGTGGTGTTCAAGAATCCCCTTCTTGCAAAGTTAAGAATGCTGATAACAACATAAACATCCACTCTTAACTTTTTATATTTCCCTAAATCCTGAAAATTAGTGCTCTGCTTTGCATTTTTATATGACTATGTTATAAAACAGTTTTAAAGGAAAAAGTCATAAAATCCCAATAGGTGCAAGAGACACAAAGGTCACTGAGTTCAGCTTCTATCAATTTTTAGGGAACAGTTGTAAAATTCCTGACATGATGTTTATCAGCCTCGGCTTGGACACCTTGTCGTGACAAACTTACTATAGTCCAGGAAAGCCTTGAAAGCCATGAAATGTCTTCTCAGAGTAGCCACAGGTATATTTAATTAACATCCAAAAAGTTGTGATTTTTTAAGTTTAGAATTTAAATATTACAAGAAAAAAAAAAACCATAGGCTAGATTCACATTTCTAAAAAGGCAGCCCAAAACCAAAGCATTTGTATTACACACCTTCCCATTCACTCGGACTAGACTAATTTAAAATATCAATTAACCTCAGCTGAAAATCATCTCTATAAATAATTAGTTTTAGAAATAAATTCTATCATATATTCAACACTCAATAATAAAAATTTGCGTTGGGCATTGAGGATACACAGCTGGCCAACACAGACAGAGGACCTCTCACAGTCTTCTATGTTAAGCACATTTAAGGAAATAAATTCTGATGATTTTCTTCAATAGATTTGATCACTTAATCATCTTAAATCGGCCTGGTAAGTTATACTAATAATGATTTTTTATCAATGAGGGGGAAAAGGAATAGGTTTTTGTAGAGTTGTTAGGCATCACGTGAGGAGACTTTTCTCATTCATTCCGTACTCCCCACCCTATCGGAGGAGAGTGTGGCAAGGCGGAAGTCAGACCTGTTCAGACACGTGCAGTGAGACTGGAGTCTTTATAAGCGGTAAATTGTCAGACTTTATCAGGGCACAGAAGTAGCTTGGTGCCGTGGGAACTCCAGTGCTAGCACGGTGCATAGGTGAAGTCAGGGAAGGAATAGGATCTGATACTAAAACCTAAATTAAGTTCTAATGGTGGGAAATGAGGCAAGTTCATTGGTAGGATGACCAGATGAAGAAATATAGGAGAAACTGAATCGGAACAAGCGCAGAAGATAATTTGTGGGAATATATCCACGGTTTAGTTGCAGCTAATAAATGGATAAGTCATGGAACTTGCTGTTTCTGAAGTGACTCTCATGGGCAATAATTATTCTCTTTTAAAAACCCTTAAGTAAGCGTGGATGTTTTACTATCGGGAATGCATGTGTGCATTTAAAAGTGATACTTTCAGGGTTAAAGAACTATGACAAGGAAAGTATTGACCATATTAGTACAGTTGGCATTTGAAAAAGTGTGAAGTGAAGGAATTTCAAGGAAGATGTCTGTATATACTACTTAAAGTTAGGGGTGATATTAAATATCCAGAGTACTGATGGTCGGAGTTCTCTAGTCCTGTCTGGGGTTTTATTGCTAGAAAACATACCTTTAGTTGAAAAAGAAAAAGAATCATACGTATGTCAATGGAAATAGTGAATGTGAGGGAATCTTGGCTGGTTGGGATACAACCATTGGCTGCATTTTAAGATATAGCTGAGCCTTAAGTAAGAATGAGGAATGAAATAGACCATCTCTACAATGTCTTTCTGTTTTAAGATAAATTTTTTTTAGTACATTTTTCTTGTACATATGTAAATGCAGATATTCAATGCATTAAAAGGCTAATAAATAATTTCTTTTTTACTATGTGGATGTTGAAAGAACATAGACTCTGAAACAAGTCTATTTGGGTTCATATCTTGGCTGTTTTCTTTACTAGTTGAGTTGTGCTGCCAAATTAACTAACTTCTTTTTACCGCTATATATTCAAGTGTAAAATGAATATAACACCAGTAATGATCTAATAGAATTGTTTTGAGGATTAGATGACTCAGTGCTTGCAAAGTGTTTAGAACCTTGCTTTGAACACCTAGAGAGCTCTCAATATGTGCTTGTTATTTTGATGATAAAATTGACCATCATATTAATGCCTTGATTCTTCAATAGAAGAATGAGTTAATAGAATCCGTACTGCATAGCATTACTTTTCTATTACCTTCTTAATTATAGAAAATTTCAAATATGTAGAAAATCAGAAGAGTAATGAACCCCCATATGCTTACCCATCATTTCTGCTTTAACATTGTTCCTCTCAAGGCCAATCTTGTTTTACATGTTCTCCACCTAATTTTTTCTCTCCCTCCAGAGAATTTTTAAGCAAGTCCCCAACATGTGTTACTTAATCTGTACATATATTTTCTTTTTGTTTTTTTTTTAGTCATTTTACTGTCTTTCCAGTATATATCTCTTAAAGATAGGACAAGGTTTCCTTAAATTACAAACACATTATCATTATTACTCCCCAAATCCCTTAACATGTATTAAATAACCTGTCAGGTTTCAGATTTCACCAGGTGTCTCATGCAGAGACACACAAAA
Organism: Perodicticus potto; assembly: GCA_963574655.1. Lineage (NCBI taxonomy): Eukaryota > Metazoa > Chordata > Mammalia > Primates > Lorisidae > Perodicticus > Perodicticus potto. Next base: position 57,003 of record CAUYRH010149991.1, on the reverse strand, counting down.
CTTATGGCCACCCTATTATATGTGTGTGTGTATGTTTGTGTAGGGCATATTCATCGAGTCATTGAAAATATTCCCCTTTTCCTTGTATTTCCTCTATACTGATACTGTAACTTACAATGAGGAAAGGAGAATCTTCAGAATTGACTTGGAAAAGCTTTGGGCCAATCACTTGCCCTGTTTCATCTGAAATGAAGAATTTAGACCAAGTGATTTCCAAAGGCATCTTGCACCCTCTGTTATATAACTCAATGATAATTTTCATCTAAAACCCATGTGCAAATTCAAGTTTAAATAATCCACAACCCCAGAGCTGTTCTGTAGTTCAGGGGAGTAATTTAGGATGTGTTCCGTTTTATTTACTTAGCAATAGGATCCATTTTCAGTTTGGAAACTTATGAAGGAATTAGAACTGTGCAGAGGCGACAAGAAGAGAATAGAGTATCAAACCGGGGCACGCTGCGATGCTGCCTAGTGCTTCCCTTCATTTTTGCTTTATTTCTACAGTAATATTAATTTTGAAAAGGCCTCGGATTTATGTGACAACTCCTCTTCCCTCCCCCTGAAAATTCTCAAAGCACATTTCAGAAACTCATTTTTGGCAGATGTAAATTTAAGTAAATTGGCCAAGGTCACAGCACAATAAGGGCAGAGTTATCAAGGGAATGCAGTTTCCTGCTTTTTCCACCATCCATGAAATTAGAGTAACTCCACCCCTTAAAATGAAAGGGTCTACTTTTTTTTTTCTTTCTGAAATTATAAACCATCATTTGGAAATTTGTTTTTTAATCATTAACTCACAATTTCAAAAGTGTTCTTTTTTAGGGCTCTGAAATGTTTATTAGCATTATTCAACTCCTATTACTGAACATATTAACAACCTTTTCAATTCGTTTTAAAAGGAGAGTGCATTTTTTGTTTGAGCTGAACCATCAGATTTTCTTTTCGTGCAGTATGACATGATGAAGAAGCTGTCTGTAGGCACAAAACTAGTTCACTTTCTATGGGCAAGCACAGACTGTAAAGTAGATTATTAAAGTACACAGAAATAGCAAATTAGATCAGAAGTGATGTTTTACTGTGAGGTCTTCTTTGGGCCTTATAAAATAAGAAAGAACTAACCTTGTTCTATTTCTGAATCCTGAAAAAAGCCTCATAGCAGGCATATCACCTTTAATTAGGTTTCTGCTTTGGGGAAGCATTTTACCAGCCCCCTTTCATTTATTTTTAATGATGTTATCACTAACAGGCAAACAGTCCCTTAATAAAACAAAAACAGTTTCTATATAAAGCCTGGTGTACATGTCCTGAGTCAGTCATCTATAAACAAATGTTATGATTGTTTCCGTTGTGCTCTTAGAACGCTTAATGGCCCTACTGTGCAGATATGCAAAACATCAACCTAGGAAATATAACCATGCCTGTTATGCAGCTTTCAATAAATGCTTTTCCATATTCGCTTGCAGTATCAGCAGTGAGGTTAAACCTTCAGGGTCATGGAAAAGACAGAAAGGTCAGTTATGTGAATCTTTTCAGCATAAGCAATGCCGGCTCTTTTATAAACCCTTATGACTTATGACTTATGACTTTAAACAACAAAAATAGGTGAATGCAACCCAAAATGTCTGAAAGTTAAATTTGTGTGTGGGTGTGTGTGTTTAAATTTTTGGCACCGTTTCATTTTGCCAAGAAAGTCCAATTTGTGGGAGGAGAAAGAATCTGTGCACAGATACCTGAGTACTTAAGTTCTATCTGCCCAGATGAGTTTCCTGAGCTAGTGATTGATGGGTTTTCTGTCAAGCCCAACACTGGAAATGCTAATACAGTATTTACTTGATCTTAGAATTTTCTACATATATAGATTTTTGGAATGCAGAATAGTCAGAAATTAAAGGCTTGGTTTTGAGAAAAATAGTAGAAAATACGCTTTCCCTTTAAAAATACAATTTCTTCTGGCCAATGGGGCTCCTTATTTTCTTGAGCTGTTACCATGGCCTGGTTTCCTCATACACCCCTTCTCCTATGTTTAAGTCTTTCTCAAAAATTCCATGCTCATTTCTTGTCATGAAGATTTTATTTTTCTGTTTCCTTCTCCTCTTAACCTCGCATTATCTATGTATAATGTCTTCCTTTTTTCTAAATGACCACGGGGTCCCATTTGAATCAGTCTTACGGCATGCAACCTTACTGAAATCATACACGCCTGCATTTTAAAAAATCTTCTTCCTGGAGCTTCCTCCTAAACCAAGATAATAACGTCTGCGAAATTGTCTTGTAATCGATAGAGTGGTTTCCCTATGGAAAGTATTTTTAGTTTGACTCTCCTGGATGTGGTGTGACCTCAGGACGTTTCTGCCTTGGCCGTTCCCCCAGTTCTCCCGTGCCTTGTGTCATTCACATAGTCTTTTGGCGGCTGTGAACAAGCACTCCCTCTTTGTTTTGGACCTGAGACAGCGTCTTCTACTTCTCACCCTCACCACTTTTGAGTTCAGAACCACAGATAACAGGTGACCATTGCATATCCTAAGTGTGTAATACATACTTTATACATTAAGTCAGGCAAAACTGGGTTTCGTGTACTTTTAGAAGACTCTAGCAGATTTTGCCAAATAGACTTACAATGATCTTCTTCCCATATTAAATCTTTCCTTTATTTAATCCAAACTCTAAACCTAGAGTTCTAATGCTGCTTGAAGTAGATCCAAGAAGCCTCCTAAGTGTGTTTATGTCCCTCCCAGTCAAAACCTGTACTGTTTTCTTTTGTGTAAGTCAACACAATTTCCCTTAGGTCCTGCTTCCTGGAGAGAAATTGATATACTAGCTCACATCCTTTTTCCTTTCTCAAATTATTTCTATCATAGTTAATTATAACTGTTCACCAAATGGAATCAGAGTTAGTGTACAGAAGGCACCTGATGTTTACGGTATTTATTTTACTATCAAGATGGTACATCATCATTACAAACCTTATTAGAGGGGGATAACAAAGAAACCACAGACTTAAAAAAATAATAATAATAAAAAGAAATCACAGACTTAGGGTACAAGAAAAGGATTTTCTCTATCGTACATTAAAGCTAAGTTTCCAAAATGAACTTTATAATATATTTAGTTATTTGTAAATTATTCATCTGTTAATACTTTATATTAATATAGTATTTTTCCTGTGGTCCCAGCTACTCGGGAGGCTGAAGCAAGAGGATCACCTAATCCCAGGAGTTGGAGGTTGCTGTGAGCTGTGATGCCACTGCACTCTACAGAGGGTGATGAAGTGAGAGTGTCTCTACAAAAAAAAAAAAATATATATATATATATATAAAATAGTATTTTTATCTTACAAGGTACTTTCACACACAAAGTCTAATTAGGTTTAAACTACAAACCTTTGAATTGATAATTGTATTTTTAATAAATAGATTAGATGAGACTCATATAAGAAAAAATGGATTCTCTGTTCTACAGTTTCAAGCACTGGGTAGGGCCAGGATGTAAATCCAGACTTTTTGAATCTAGGCCAGTGGACTTTTTGTTTTATCACAGCTGTGTCACATATAATATTGTAGTGTCAACTTTATAAAAAATATCTGGAATTGGGCGGCGCCTGTGGCTCATCAAGTAGGGCGCTGGCCCCATATACCGAAGGCAGCGGGTTCAAACCCGGCCTCGGCCAAAGTGCAAAACAGAAAAATAGCCAGGCATTGTGGTGGGAGCCTGTAATCCCAGCTACTCGGGAGGCTGAGGCAAGAGAATCACCTAAGCCCAGGAGTTGGAGGTTGCTGTGAGCTGTGTGATGCCATGGCACTCTACCAAGGGGCAAGAAAGTGATACTCTGTCTTTACAAAAAAAAAAAAAATCTGGAATAATTTTAAACCCAGAATTTTTAAAATGGGCTTAAAATTAAATATAAAAATTGTCTTATTTAAGGGTATCCCTTGTTATTTATTACATATTGGGATAGATACACAAAGGTCAGGTCAATATGACTTAATGTGATACTTCAGAATTCCTAATTTTCTGAGAAGATGAAAATAAAAATTAAGAAATACAGGCATGTTAATATCTTCTGACCTAAAACTACAGTCTGGGGTCATATTTTCAACTTTGTTATTGGTTTCTACTGCCAACTTAAACCCAGAGTGCCCATCGTAGGGATGAATCCATTTTGAGCTTTTGATTGAACTCAATTTAAAAATCTGTGTCTTATGTCTGGATATAATTTTTAAACTTCTAAAAGCATCAGTCTTTAATTTTTAGTTATTTTATTTTTATTTTTACAGGCAAGAATGAAACAGATTTGATTGAGGAAGAGAAAGGTCGGCTTACAGAGTAAGAGAGTTTACAAAGCAGAATACGTTTGCCATAAACAGTGAACAAGATTCCATTGCCAGGGCAAGTAGGCCAATTTTTAGATTATGTAAATTAGAAGAAATTAGAATTCTTGGGCTATAATCTAATTTTTAGATTCTACTGCAGTAGAATGATGCTGGTCAGTTTGCCAAAACACTTACAAAGGAATGTATTTTTCTATATATATGTTTGTGATGGAAATTTATTAAAATACAGGAAAATGTATATATATTATTTATTTATGTATTCATTCATTCATTCATTCATTCATTTGTTGATTAATTGATTGATTGTTGAGACAGAATCTCACTCAGTCGCCCTTGGGTTGAGTGCTCTGGCATTATTGCTCACTGCAACCTCCAACTCTTGGGCTCAAGTGATCCTCTTGTCGCCCAAGTAGCTGGGATTATAGGTACCTGCCATGATGTCTGGCTATATTTTTAGAGATAGGGTCTTACTCTTGCTCAGGCTGGTCTCGAACTCCTGAGCTCAAGCAATCCGCCTGCCTCTAGAATTATAAGCATGAGCCACCACACCGGGCCTAGAAAACTTGTATTTTTAAAAGTAATTATTACTTTTTTATGTAAGGTACCATATTATCTAGAATTCTTGTTTTTTCTTAAATCTTAGTTGTGTACATTAAAGCAATCATGGGGTACAATGTGCTGATTTTGTACAAAATTTGAAATATTTTCATCAAACTGGTTAACGTAGTTTTCATCGCATTTTCTTAGTTATTGTGTTAAGACATTTATATTCTACACTTAGTAAATTTCACATGTACCCTTGTAAGATACACCGTAGGTGTGATCCCACCAATTACCCTCCCTCCACCCTTTCTCGTCCCTCCCTGCCCCTCCCTCTCCCTTTTCCTCTTCTTCTTGGGCTATAATTGGGTTATAGCTTTCAGAATTCTTTTCAACATTTTTTACTTTGCCAGTATAGAAGTACAGTTTTCAAGCATATCTCCAGATCTGCTGTAAACATTAAACAGGGGTATTTTTTTTCTCTTTTAACAATATAATCTACTTCCCATTAAGATAAATAAATGTGAATCCCTTTGAAATGTATGGTTTCCTACGTGTGACTGAATATTTTTATACTTGAAATGGATGACATAATAAAAGACATCAGAGGCCAAAACACACACACAGACACACTTTAAGAAGAATATATAATTCAGACCCAATGGATTAGTTATGAAAATAACAGTTAGATTTTATTAACAGGAAAGAAAACATTTTAAAAGTAGAGGACCATTATTTTTTTAAACAACATTCTTCCTTAGGATATCCTGCTAAATTGTTATGTGTGGTAAGATTGGAGGGGAAGAAAAGAGCTTGTCTTGCAGAGGCATCAATCACAATGATAGTCACTTATTCATACGTGACTTTAAATATGAGTGGAATCATGAGATGAGGTGATGAGAATGAAATTTTTTTCATACTTTATTCATTTTGGAATTTCAAAATTGTTTTTTCCATTTCTGCTTTCCCATTTTGTTTTCTAAAGTATAGTATGTTGATATAATCATTTATCTATCTATCCATCTCTCTTTCTCTCTCTCTCTCACTTTCCCTCTGTCTCTTTCTATATATATACAGATATATATATTAAAGTAGAGGAGAATATAATATATATGGAGAGAGAGTGAGAGAGAAAAATATGTATTTTATATATAAACATATATATATATATATATATATATATTTAAATAGGCAATGTCTCACTCTGTTGCCCAAGCTAGAGTGCAGTGGGGTGTTCATAATTCATGGAAAACCCAATCTTCTGGGCTCAAGCAAGGAGGCTGCTTCCGTCTCTCAAGTAGCTGGGATGTTAGGCCCACATCACCATGCCTGGCTAGTTGTTTTGGGTTTTTGGAGAGATAGGATCTCACTATGTTGTTCAGGCATTCTCAAACTCCTGGCCTCAAGTGATCCTCCTCCCTCAGCCTCGCAAAGTGGTAGGATTATAAGTATGAGCCACTGCACCCAGCCAATATTTTTTATATAATTATTAAAATAGTAAGTAACTTTTCTGATCAAAAGGTGAAATCATTTGTCACATCGTAATATGTACCGTTCTATTTTCCTTTAGAAAAACACTATAGTTCTCTGTAACTGAATTAAAATATAAATGCTTCTGGACTTACGCTGGAGTTACATCCTGAAAAAGCCATTGTATGTTGAAAATATCAAAAGTCCAAAATGGATTAATACATTTCACCTACTGGACATCATAGCTTAGCCTATCCTACCTTAAAGGATGAGCCTTACATGAGCCTGCCATTGGGCAAAATCATCTGACACCAAACCTATTTATTAATAAAGCATGAAATACCTTATATACCACATATCACTAACCAGAAAAAAAAAATCAAAATTCAAAGTATGTCAAAATCGTAATGATTTCACACCATTGCAAAGTCAAAAAATCTTAACGTGGAACCATCATTAAGTTGCTGACTATAAAAGAACACTATATCAGATACTCATTTTAAGAATTTAAAAATAAGGTTCATCTACAGAACTAGCTTAATTTCACACTCTATAGATGTAGAATCCTTTAAAAAAACAGTATCCTCATCAATGCATCTTTTGAAAGTGCGTAACTTTTCCCCTTGAAGATACACCCTTCCCTGTATTCAATTTTCCATCCCAGGTATTGAAAGTACCTGGTTTGTAGGTTATAGAATTATTCTCAAATTTGATAAAATGAAACAAGATAATATAAGAATCCTTGTAAAGTGAAGCTGTAAATCTAAATAATTGATAGCTTGCTCTGAAACTGTTTCTATGACTCATTCTTTTTTAAATATTACCCAGATATACATAACTTTTGAATTTATAATTAAAAATATATTGAAACGTCTAATTCCAAACTAGTACATTATTATTATGTAATCATTATATGTGAAATCCTAACTTAAATTATTTTTTATGAACTTTTATAAGAAATAATAGCAAATATGGAACTTACAATTTTGATGGTAGTTGTTCATCTCTTTTAATCTACTCTGTCTTTAGAGGAAAGAAATTGTTAAATGTCCAGTGTAGCTAAAACTAACAGGACACCAAGTAATTTTTTTTTTATATATCTCAAAGTATTCAAAAAATGTTATCTATACCTTTGTATGAAGTTATACTAAAACTTAGAGGCCTAATCCAACAAACATTGATTATCTTAAGTTTCTGCGGATCGAGAATCTAGGTACAACGTAGCTGAATTCTTGGCCTAAGGCTTCTCATCTAGTTGCAGTTGAGCTGTCAGCCAGGGCTGCAGCCTTATCTAAAGGCTTGATCGGGCAAAGGGAATCTGCTTTCAGGCCAACTCATGAGGTTTGCTCTCAGTCCTGTATCATATCCACCTGTCCAAAGGGCTGCCTCATGACCCAACAACTGGCTTACCCCATGGCGAGTAATGCATGAGAAAGAGGAGAGAAATGAACTACAGACTTTCTATAACCAAATCTCTAAGGCGACATCCCATCACAATTGCTGTGTTCTATGTGATCATGGGAAATGGACTGGATACAGTAGAGTACCAGGACACGTCACAGGCCATCATACAGACTGCTACATGCCTACAAAGATCTCATTACGTACTTTTCACATAAATTATTTATTATTTCACTGTTTACTAGCTTCTCAAAAATGATGAAATTACAATGTGGGTTCTTGAATAAACAATAGCATTCTTCATAAGTTATTCTTTCTTGTAAGTATGGTGGCTATGTAAGAATATGTGCCTGTACTTAGGAAATACACACTGCGGTCTAAAGGATTAATAGGCCATGATGTTCAAACATACGTACTCCCCACCCCAGCATACACACAAACAAATGTACAGAACAAAAGAGGGAGAGAGAAAAGTTTTTTTTTTAAGTGATGAAATGTAAACATTCAGTGAATTGAAGTTGCCTTATTTTCATAGGGATGGCCTAATCAATGGCCAGAACCTTTGTGGCTTGAGAACAACATAAATTCATTCTTTCACAGTTCTGAAGAACAGAAGTCCAAAGTCAAGATGTCAGCAGAAGTGAACGTCCAAGAGCTACCAAGGGAGAGGTGTTCGTCGTCCTGGGTAGCTTCTGGCGTTTGTCCAATATCTGTCTCATCTGCATTTTGGCTTCTCTTCTCTGTGTTTCTCTTCTTCCTCTCCCCAGGTCCCCTCTGCTTTTGTCTTACAATGTCAGGACACCTGTAATAGAATTCAGGGCCCATCCTAAATTCAGATGGTCTCCTCCTCTCAGGATCTTTAACTCAGTTACCTCTGTGAAAACCGTTTTTAGAAATAATATTTGTCAGGAATTAGGCCCGGTTGTATACGTTAAGGGAGGCACTATTTCACATATGACAGAGGTATGTAGGAACTCCTTGAACAACTCTTAGAACTTTTACATAAGTTTAAAATTATTTTTTTAAATAATTTTTTAAAAAGATTAGCAATAAAACAGATTGCATTGTCAAATGCTAAAATAATTCAAAACTCATGGCATTGAGCTCAAAAATATGTACAGATACGTCAAATTGCAATAAGGCATTTTGTGAATGTGCCCTTCCTCACCAGGGACCATGGAAAACCGTGTGGTGTCAAAACGCTCTCCACATTGTCTGGCCTCTCAAACTTTTGCTTTAATCTTCCTAGGACATTTAGGATATTAAAAGTCATTTTTATTTCAAAAGGAAAGAACCATGTTCCCAATTTTACAATCTTTGTAGGAATAGTTAATGAGGCTTTCTGTGATGTTAATTGCCATAAGATGACAACTTTTTCTCTGATAATATGGTCTTGAGGCCCCAAGGGAATATTTTGTTTGTTTGTTTGATCTTGATTCATTTGTATTTTTTTTCTTTCCACAATGTATATTGATCTTAAAAAAGATCTAGTATTCATTTATTAAGCACTCATTCTGTCCTAAATTTGATTATCTCTTACCTATGTATTGAGCCAAAGTGTCTTTTATAGTATCTCTACTGTGTAAAATGATAAATTTATGAATCCAATTAGTTTGTGACAAATAATAATCTATTCTTATATAGCTGGAAATAGAAGGACCATTGAAAGAAATGTATCTTTGCATGTACACACACACACATATTTACAGAGAAATTTTAACTCTATGCTGGAATAAATGGAGTATCTAAAGAAGTAATGAAATTAGGCAAAATGTTTTACTAACTATACAAATTAGCTATTAAACAATTGAGATAACTCACTCTAATCTACATGAACTTCCAGAGGCCATTATTGTGTTTTCAGCATTCTGTCTAGCACATTGTTTGTGTTAAGTAAATATTGGCTATATAAACATATGCGTCATGAATGATTTAGTTCACACAATAGCCAAACATAGTCAATTGGACCAAGGTTAAATCAAGTAATCATGGGGATGATGGAACTTGTAATCAAATGTGTATGTATGTGTATACATACGTATGATTCTTTATTTTCTTGGACAGTTTTTAATAATTGTGGCATCATAGATTTTAAAGCTGAAAGCAACCTCAGGTGTTCATCTGGTTCTATGCCTTTCTTCAAGAGACAAGCAATTATTATCCCCATGATCTATTAAGCCACATTTTCTTTAGCATGTGACAGCTAAGGTGATGCTGATCAAAAAATACTGCTCTCCATTCTTAAACAATTTCACATGCACAGAGATGTTTAACAAGTGCCTTTTCAGAGCTATTATGAGAAAACACTAGCAGCCTTGGTTTAGAGGAGTAATTTATGATACCTAAGTCCATGGTGTCCAAGATCACCTTGTCACATAAGCCATGCTGCAGTTTCTCCCCATACGGCAGTCTTTTCTTTACCCTGGTGATGAGTATGTTTAAAAGAAAAACAAACAAGCACTGTGAGTCTCACTTTAGTTGCTGACTCTGTTTCTTCTCCTCGTACCTGCTGCTGCCTGAGACCATCTGTCTCAGCAAGTTAGCAGAGGGAGAGTGGAAGGAGAGACTGCAGAGGAGTGCGTGAGTGAGGCTAATAGGAGGTCTGTGTCTGTTCCTCTCCTCCCCAACCTTCCTTCCCTTTTGGTTCATTAACTAGAAATAGAGAAAGGTGAGGGAGATGAATTGAACTTGTTCTGACATTAGTGAGGGACAGGGAAGTGCGGCAGCCTCTATAATATTTCTGCCCCAGAGAGAGGTAATTGGAAAACGTGTTGTGTGGTTAGGTGTTGTAATGAAAAATAAAAGAATGACGGAGAACAGTGAAATCAAATTATAAGCAAGAGGCAAGTGTGCTGAAGTTTTTAGCCCCTCGCAAAATTGAGAGATACTATCAGGACTGTGCAAATACATTGTTCTGATGAATTTTCCTGGGGTGAAATATGAACATATTTATAAAATGGAAAATCCTGCCATGAAGAAAATTTTCTCTGTGGTTATCATAAACGAAAATAAGCCATAACTTGTATCTGTCTTAAATGAAACTGTAAAATGGTTAAATACTGTAGAATTGAATAAAAAGATTTTAGCGTGAGAGTCGAAAGTATCTGTATTTGGGCATTCCTCTAAATTGCTTAAAATGTTGAACACTATTCAGTGAAAAATAGACTAATTTATCTCAGAAGTTTTTAATTTGATTTTCTAAATACTGTTATAGAAGATGTTATTTTATCACTCATTCATTAGACTCCCTTTTTATGTATAAAGGCTATGGTTTTTCAATATGGAGGTGAAAGATTTTTCAGGTAGATGTTTAGCTTTAATGAAAACGAACAATTTCATTATAATTTAGAAAAAGTACATTTCAATTCCAGTTCTTCATTTTAGATGTGAAATGAAAGATTTTAATGATACATTGTTTTTTAAATTCCATATTAATATATTTGAACAAATCATCAATGTGTAAGGAGGGGTTAATTGAGAAGGAAACATCATAATATCCAAGCCTTTCTAATATATGAAGCTTTAAAAATATTCTGTTGTCAATCTAAAGAGAACAAACGAAAATGAGATAATTGGGAAGGTGCCCATAAAGTCAGCCTGAATATATTATCACAACTATATATGAGATAATATTTGTTTTAAAAAGATTCTATGGCACTGTAAACTCAGTCTCATTAGAGACTGCATTTAAAAGGCTTATAAAGTTACTCATTAATGTTATCTTCTGGTATCTCCACAGCTTTTTCATTAAAGAAAATTCAGCAGAAAGCATTTTCTCCTGATAGCAGGAACCAATTTGCAATAAATGTTCTGGAAACCACTAGGGAAGCCATTACTGAGGTCTAATAAAAACAGACAAGCGTAACTTGTTCTATATTTTTGTTTCAATCACATACAGATGAGACCCCGCTTTCTACACCAACCGCAAGAGACAGCCTTGACAAACTTTCTCTAACTGGGCATGGACAACCACTTCCTCCAGGATTTCCATCTCCGTTTCTGTTTCCTGATGGATTGTCTTCCATTGAGACCCTTCTGACTAACATACAGGTAAGGCCTTTTTGTAATCGGAAAGAAAGAAACAGAGGGCACTCAGCAGTAGATTTTTTTTCCCCCACATTCATAATATTCCAACTTAATGCACTCATTAAATTGACTGGCCATGGTATTAAACTTTTTCAAGCAATTCAGATTTTAAACTGGTTTAGAAATATGCATATTTCTAAATATCATCTATCTGATATTCTGATATGCAATTCAGATTTTAAACTGGTTTAGAAATATGTGTATTTCTAAATATCATCTACTAATCATTTGATATTCAATTCAGAAATATGTATGTTTCTAAATATCATCTACTACATCTGATATTCCATTCAGATCTTAAACTGGTTTAGAAATATGTATATTTCTAAATATCATCTACTAATCAAACTGGTTTAGAAATATGTATATTTAAGCTGTAAGAAAAACTATGAACAAAATAGCATGGCCTTTGAAAATTATGCTGCCCGAACACTCTCTTTACTGCCGACTCATGGGAGGCATTTAACTGTTTAAGTTTGTCCGATCGACAAAAGGACAACATGCTAATTCTAATAAATATCTTCCAGAGAGGAAATGATTGTTTAGTCCTTTAAAATATGTCTAATATAGAATAAAGAATCCTTTTCTTTCATAAATGTTTGTTTCAATTAATACGGTTTCATCAAAGAATAGACTTCAAAAGCCCATCCAAACTTTCCGTGGATTCCCTATGTGGTCTTCAGGATGTATATTTTATGAACAGTACATTATGAATCAAAAATACTTACAGTTAACAATAACATAGCACATGGAGCCAAGATAATAAGAGTGTTTGGGATAGAAGAAAGCATAATTTTCTTGCCCACACATGAACTGGTCATGTGGACCCCAGATGGAGAGTTTTGTTATCAAGTTCTCCTTATTTGAAGTAACTCCTAAGTGGTAGTCACAGGCTTGCAGACGATTTTTTAAAAAAATTTTTACTCTAACACTCCATCCTCCGTGACATTTTTCTGTACACATATCTTATCTTATTAAACTTTCTCCCAGTGGAAAAGTAATTAATTTTATTTACCCCTCCAAGGACATAACAGAAGACCTTTAATGTAACATATCTTCTCATCTATAAATATGGCATTTTTAATACTAATGTAATTAGAGTCTCCAAAACTGTATTCAACTTCAAGGTTTAAGGTTTTATATCTCAGTAATTGAAATAAATCAGCAATCTAGCCTAAGTTTAATCACGGCAAATAGTTGATCATATTTTGGAATAAACATAAGTCTTTTTTCCATAATTCTTACCTTCATTATTGTTTTCTAAAAGGTGGGGCTTTTAGTGAATGTTCTCTTGTCAAATCAAATGCTTTCAGAAACTATTTGGTAAAAGCTCTGAGTTTAAGTTTTAAAAAGTAAGGGAGCAAATCATCTTCATTTATATGCAGCTCCTTATGAAGCAAAGAAAAATCTCTTGAACTAGGCCAGTGAGAATTTAGTTTCAATCTCAGCAGAGAAAACATTCCTGAAATTCATCAATGCAGACCGCCATGCTGATCTGCACAGGGCTGTACAGAGGGACCCTTCCCTCGTGTGTGACCGCCACATGTAAAAGTCAATACTGTCAGTTTAGGAGTATTCATCCACCCACTTGAGCCAGAATTATCAAGACTATGAATATTATCCACATCACCTCAAAGTGTAATTATTCTTACCAAAAAAAAAAAAAAAGAAAAACAACCAGAAAACTTTGGTTTTGAAATGTACAGGTTTTAGACAAATACTTTATTTACTGAAAATGGCTCTAGATTTATGCACTGGCCTTTCCAACCCTAGGCTTTGAAGACATATTTTGGCAGAGTTAACGATAGGATGATAGTCAACATCAACTAAATTATGTTTAGTCTCAAATGATAGGGATCTGGGTCTGATAAAGTGAGAATACCTATAAAATGAATGCTTTGTAAAAACTAAATAAAGCTTGACTACTTTAATCTTACATGTATGTATGTTCGGATATACATGCAATTATATATTTATATGCATATATTTAATATATCTGTAGATGCGTGCACATATGTGAACATAAGATGAAATAAAGATTAAAATCTTAGTTCCGTGCACAAATACACACACACATTTATTCATGATCGGTAATGATTTCACATCATTTTATACAAGGTGGTAGATGCTAACTCTTATTATTGCCACATTTATTGAGTTGTCGTAATATCTTGGGAATGGTATGGAATGTTTAAATAATCATGGCCCTGGATTATTAGGCATCCAGTTTAAAAATGTGTTTGCTGTTCAAATTCCAATTTGGGTAATTCTATCCTGCCTACGTCAATCTCCTCTGCAGTTTGCAATTATATAAAATGGGGTTCTCTGCCTCTGTCAAAATGGTCAAATAGTTTTGTGTAGTAGTATAAAGTAACAAATTTCTTTTGAAGATATATTATTTTTTATTAAAATCAGTAACTAAAAAGACCATTCAAAATAATGTGTTTAAAGTGTTATTGTCCTAATAAATCAATCATTTAATATCATGATATTCTGTGATTCAACAATTCCGAATTTCTTAAATTGTAGTGAATACTGTACATGTCCCCTCTGTGACATCATCTAAATTGAATTTTATAAATGTTATTTCTTCATACTTTAAAAGAAAACCTGCAGATAAATACTGTATTCACATATAAAAATTGATTTTTATATTTAAATATTTAAATTTATAAACTGTACATATATACTAAAAACTGGGCACCAGATTTTTGTTAACCCCTTGAGCAATACTGCTCTCTTGAACTTTGAGTGTTATAGAACTTAAAAGTGATAAATACATTTCTACAGTAAATGATAATTTCACTTAAGTGAGGTATATGTATAAACTTGAATTTTTGCGTTTTAGAACTGTTTTTATTTATTTTACATGGAATTTTATTGTTTTTTTTTTTCAATGTGGGCAGTATTTCTTACGGCATCTTCATTCAAACATGTCCATGGATAACTGTCTGTAAAGTTTTGTGTGAGACTAAAATTTCAGCATCAATTCCTTAAATGTACCACCTTTGAAGATTGGATACTACTTGAATAATTTTTTTTTTTTTTTTTTTGAGACAGATTCTCAAGCTGTTGGCCCTGGGTAGAGTGCCATCGCATCATAGCTTACAGCAACCTCCAACTGTGGGCTCAAGAGATCCTCTTGCCTCAGTTTTTCTATTTTTAGTAGAGACGGGGTCTTGCTTTTTTGTTCAGGCTGGTCTGGAACTCGTGAGCTCAAGCAATCCACTCCCCTTCTCCCTCAGCCTTTCAGAGTGATAGGATTACAGGCGTGAGCCACCGCACCCCCACTTGAACATCTTGAAGGAAATCTGTACCCACTATCCTCCATCTGAGTTTTTATGTTGTAAATTACAAGTACACTGATTATAATACACAGGATTGTAAGGAAATTATTTACTTTGTTTGTTTATCTACCTTATTACAGACAGGAGTTTAAAAATGGCTTGTAAGTATCAAAATAAGAATGGTTAAGTAAGTTAAAAGTGGAAATGTAAAGTCAGAGAATATAAAATCTAGTTAGGGATGAAGTTAGCACTAAAGATATTTGCCACCAGGGGATATGTGATAGGAGTTGGGCTCACTACGATCTGGCTAGACAGAGGAACTCAGCAAACAAGGAAGGCTTAAAAGTGATATTAAAAATGGCAGCCCCACACTGCTTCACTACAGTGTAATAAACGGGCATAAGACAACCGTTCTTATCTAAGAAATATTCTCTGCTTCTGTATGTGAAGAAAGAAAAGTGACAGAAAAAAACTAAGACTTTTAGGGCGGCACCTGTGGCTCAAAGCAATAGGGTGCCAGTCCCAAATACCCAGAGGTGGCCAGTTCAAACCCAGCCCCAGTCAAAAACAAACAAAACAAACAAACAAACAAACAAAAACCTTAAGACTCAACTAGGGTCATGTGTCCCCCTTGTGAGAAAGGTGTTGTTAAGCCATTTGTCACCATATAGCCTGTTGCTACTACAAACCTGTTAGTACACTAAGAGCTGCAGGCAGTTGTAAGGTAAGAGTGAGTATTTGTGTATCTAAACACATGCAATCACAGGATGTGTACAGATTAAAACCCCTTCTATTTTATAGGAGCAGCATACATGCAGTTAGTTAAGTACGGAAACATCACATGCAGCCCGGGACTGCTCTAATCATCGCTGTTCCTCTCTTCATGTTTTAGTCTCATGGTCAATCATTTTACTTTATTGTTTATAAATTTTAAAGAAGCTAATAGTTTGCTCACTTACATTAGTAATACCTCATTTCATTATTTTGGTATAAGACAAAAGCAATAGGAGAAAACTTTTCAAAAAACTCCAACAAGTGAAGACATTGGCTTCAAAATCTAGGAAGGCTGTCATATGTATCTGTCTATATAGGTCTGACATTATGTTTTTCTTTTTAATCTTAATTATGTATTATGAGTATTCTCTACTTTTTTTCATTATCAATTTATGAAAGGAAATCCTAAAAATTATAAAAAAGCTATTACTGTAATGAAGAGACTGCCAATAATATCTTTAAAACCTCAACCATGTACTATATTTATTAGTCTATATCAGATGCAATAACAGTAACAGTAAAATACTTAGTGAACAACCCTCATGTGTCTGAATCTATGCTAATTATATACAGTGTTACATTGATTCCTATTTATGATGACAGTACGGTAGATTTCCTTTCATCCTCATTTTACATAGGAGAATACGGAGGCAGACTGAGTCACACGGCAGTGGAGGAATCTGGAAATAAATTCACACGGGCTGATTCCAGAGCCATGTCACTGTATTGCCACCCACGATCATTTGAATCACATGATGGCTTTATACCTGGAAGAACTCTGTAATAGGAAGTCTGTCATACACAGACATCCGAGAACGATAGCCATAACATTAAGCTGGGTATATAGATGTCTTTTTCTGTTGCAAGAGCTTGTGTGAAAATGTGTCCGTTTATGCTGTACTTTTTTTTCTTTTTTTTAGTCTCCAAGTTTCGTTTTCTAAGGAATGCTGTTTCTTTTCATCCTTAAATGAGACTAGGGGAAAATTAAAAGAATTTTAAAAAAATGATTGACTATCTGGGGGGGTTCTGATCTAAGCTTAATCAACACTCTATTTGGGATTTTCAATAAGTCACCGGATCCTTCTGGACATCGGTTTTATCATTTTTAAAAATGTTTGTTTAGAATAGTGATTGCTGAGATTCTCCTCACTAGAGGATCTTACTCTCTTTAGAAGAAACACATTCTTGAACACAAATTTGGAGTTTCAGTGACACTTGAGGTACCTGCTATCATCTGATCCAGGAATAAAGTTTTGTAAAATTCCAACATGGGCCAAGGAAGCGTTTCCTCTCAGATATACCCCGCTTATTAAGAAATGCTGCTTCTGGCTGGGCCTGGTGGCTCACATCCATAATCTAGCCTTCTGGGAGGCCAAAGGGGGAAGATCTGTCTATCTCTTGAGCTGAGGAGTTTGAGAGCAGCCTGAGCAAGAGTGAGACTCAGTCGCTGCTAAAAATAGAAAAGTGAGCCAGGTGTTATGGAGGGTGCCTGTAGTCCTAGCTACTTGTGAGGCTGGGTCAAAGGATCCATTGATCCAAGGAATGTGGGGGAAGGTGATGCTGTGGCCCTCTAGCCTGGCCAACAGAGTGAGCTGCTGTAAAAAGGGAAGGACTGAAGGAAAGAAGGGAGGGAGGGAGGAGAAAGATTTCTTTCTTTCCAACATTTCTTGGAATTCTCTTGTATAAGCAGATATTTATACTTTCTAAGCTATATAAATAGTAGAAACGTTGCTAGATCTATTATAGTATCTTTTCTCCATTAACAAAACAAAACAAAACTTTTTTTCATCTGAAAAAAAAAAAAAAACGATGAAAATGACCTAATTTACAAAGTAGATCATTTTAGGAAACAAAAACATTTGACTTTTACATGATATCGCGCTTCATTGACAGAAAAGAAACTTGAGGTCAATCAATTCTTGTCTCTCTCTCTCTTTTTTTTTTTTTTTTGTACTAAAGGTCGTTATTGGCGGGGGATGCTGCAGAGCAGCATTAAGGAGGAGAGAAGAGAGAGAGAGAGGGAAAGAGAGAGAGATGGGGGAAGAGAGGAGAGGAGAGAAGGTAGAGAGAGAAAAGAGAAGACAGGGAGAGAGAGAGAGAGAGAGGTCTGGGAGAGAGAGGGGCAGAGGGGGAAAAGAGCCAATTCTTGTCTCTTTCCATTGCTCTGCCATAGACGAAGCTTAAAATGTCTGTGTTGAGAATTGTCAATATCCAACTTCCCTATCCTGAAATCCGACCTTTCCTTGGAGAAAAATTCATATGCTGAACCCTCTGTTCCTCACTGTTAGTAATTCAAGTTGTTGCCAGGCATTTTGCTGGATCCTGCGTGTCCAAGTGGGAACCGGAATTTAGTGCGACCTTTTGCACACAATCCACCTGGAAAATTTACAGAAATAACACAAATCTAAAAGTACTATTATCGCTGATGGTAAAAACGATGTCCTAATGATTTGTAGATGTTGTGAACACTACTTCCTATTGCTTTCCCCCAGCCCTCTGCTGCATAGACATTTAATCGGTTTTCTGTATTTCGTGAAGCGGAGCTGTCACTGGCAGAAACATACTTTTGCATATGTATCAGTTTGGCTCTGGTACAGATTCTTGTTCATGCTGGACTCCTACTGATGTGCGCTGATTTAAAGTCTAAAAATTAAATTTAATTTTATATAGCTTATAAGTAGTCCCTCGAGAGTATTGGATCCTAAAAGCTAATATTTTTCAGACATAATCAGCAGGAATTGGTAATGTATTACCATTATCCACATTAGCAGCCACTGTAACAAAAGGAAACAGTAAACATAAATGCTCTCAGTAACTTCATTCTTTACAGCGAATATTAATATAAAATTACACAAATTAGAGTTGCAGTTTAACATTATTCAACATGTTTATTCATAATGATTGTTTCAGATTTAAAGAACACCAAAATATTGTGTTTTGTCAGCCAAGGACAATAATAGTTTAATAGTAATTTATTTTAAACAGCTACTGATAATACAGCCAATCAACACATTAAGTGACGCCAACATTGGCATCTTGCTAAATAATCTCTAGACATTGCACAGAGAGTACATCTTTCAAAGATAAGTCAACAAGAGCAATCAGAGCAGAAAATTAGAATTTGGTATCTTAGAATTAAACTACAGCTAAACTAAAGTTTTAATTGGGGTGATCTAAAAGGGCACTTGATGTAATGATCTCTTTCATTTGTTACTAATTGTTTGTTCCTGATGAAGAAGAAGCTTATGCAGGAATGTTACTGAATTGAGTTAAGATGGCAGTTTCCTTAGCAGCTATGTTTTATTGGTAAACAACAAAAGGGTAGGGAGGAGCAAACTTTCACGTACAAATTCCACTTCAGCTTGCTTCATGTCATAAGAATTATACCAGGAAATTCAGGGTCAGGTACACATATAACAAATGTGAAATAATTTATATGCGCTTGATAGAACATAAAAATGGCTTATGACAACGCTACAGGCCACATTGGTAGGCTAAAGTAAGACGACATCTTTATTGCACTCCCCAGTCAAGCTGGAGTTGAAATTCCCAAGTCAAAATGCACCATGTTTCTTGCATGGAGGTCGCATCTCCAGTAGATCTACAAAGGACATCACCTTCCAGCTCATCTATAATTTCAATTGAAAATTTCAATCTCTGATAATCACAGACCATGGCAAAATATCTTCTACTTCAAAATAGCATTTCGTGTTGCTGAACTGAAGAGAAGTTATGTCTCCAAAGTTTATTAGTAACTTTGGTCTAAAGTATCTTACGAGAAAAGAATATACAGAATGCTTTTCATACGTTTAGCTTATTTTCATAATCTCATTCTCGAAAATCTCTGCTGTTGAATTTTTTGAAAGCACACAGTAAGTCAAATCTTATGTGTATGTGTATACGTATACACCTTCTTCATCAGTTGTATGAACAAATACGTGTCGTTTTCACCCTACACTTTTGTAAATTATTATGGTGTCAAATAGTTTTCTAAAAGTTGTTCTCCATGTATTGCAGCTATCTGGAATGACTTTTTAAATAATAATGCACTCCTAAGCCACCAAGTTTTCTATCCCTTAAATATATATCTCAAGAGAAATCTAGCAGGATTATTATTTCTATTCATGAAATTTTAAAATCTGGTG
The DNA here is from genome assembly GCA_963574655.1 of Perodicticus potto. Lineage (NCBI taxonomy): Eukaryota > Metazoa > Chordata > Mammalia > Primates > Lorisidae > Perodicticus > Perodicticus potto. Next base: position 36,969 of record CAUYRH010149991.1, on the reverse strand, counting down.
TATGCTAGGCGCTCTGTAGTCTCTGGTCTGCGGACACAGTGCTGAAGAGAAATTATTCTGCTTCAGAGAGCGTACGTTTCAGTGGCAGCAATGCAACATAAAACAGTAAACAAATAAATATACAGCAATCGTCCATCATGATAAATGCTCTGAAGAATTCTAAGAGGAGTGTAACATGATACATCTAAAAAGCTATTCCAGATAGGATGGGAAGAGAAAGCCTGTCTGGAATGGTGACTTTGAGCAAAAGTGGAATGAAGTGAGGATGTGAGCCATGTAAAGATCTAGAGGAAAAGCACTCAGGAGGGAACAGGGGAAAACACAAACTGCTTCATTGAGCAAGCAGAAGAAGACCACTGTGGCTAGTGTAATCTTGGTAGGGAGTGGGAGAACGAATTCCAAAGAGAAAGGTGAGTACCGCCAAGATTATGGGAGGTTGCATAATCCATGTGAGATGTCCTGAAGGAGAGTGTCAGCCTCATTTTCTTTTCAGTTATTTTTTAGGCACACTTGGGTGCTGCCCTTGTTTAGCTTTGAATCTAGATATTCCAATTACAAGCAGTTGGACCTGTGTGACATAAATATTTGTCTTCCTAAAATATTTGTCTTCCTAAAATAATTAGAATTAGTTATGCTTTAGTGTGGAATTTGGCCTACTGTGTGCAGAGGGAATACGTAAGAATTAAGTAATTTAACAAGTGGGTTATTCTGTTTTAAAATGTTTCTAAGTAAGGAACGGAGTATACTTTGTACCAAAATATTATCATTCTGAATACCTTCTTTGTACAGGGACTCTTGAAAGTTGCCATAGATAATGCCAGAGCTCAAGAAAAACAGGTCCAACTGGAAAAAACAGAGCTGAAGATGGATTTTTTAAGGGAAAGAGAACTAAGGGAAACACTTGAGAAGCAGTTGGCTATGGAGCAAAAGAATAGAGGTATTTCCAAACAAGTTTCATACTTTATATAAAATATTGAACATAATGTTTTGTTTGGTGATTCACTTTGCAGCTATGAGTTTTTGTTTTGTTTTGTTTTGTTTTGTTTTTGTTAATTTACCTGCAGCAAAACTTCAGAGTAGAATTTGAATCCTGGGCTGAATATATTTCCATTTTTTATTTTTTATTTTTGTTAAATCATAATTGTGTACATTAGTGCAATTATGGGGCACAATGTGCTGACTTCATATACAATCTGACATATTTTCTTCGAACTGCTTAATATAGCCTTCATGGCATTTTGTTAATCACTATATGAAGACATTTATATTCTGCATTTAGTAAGTTTCGCCTGTACCCTTCTAAGATGCACCGTAGGTGTGAACCCACCAATCGCCCTCCCTCCACCCTGATTATATTTCTTAATCTTCAAAGTACACTTTTTCTATTTCTATCTGACAGAATCTTAAATATATCCATTACTTTATTTAATTATATAATTTTTATTACTCACAGAGTTTAACAAAATTACATCCTTTAAGAAAAGAAAGAGTTCTGATGACAACCCTGAGAAGTTTTATGTTCATTCACAATTGCCCTTTGAAAAACTCAAGATATAAAGTTATAAAGCTAAAACAGAAAATACTTATGTTCAAGCCAAACAGGGTTAGTAAGTTATTTGACAACTGAAATCTAAGACTGATGAATATCTTTAAAAATGACCAAAGTTAAATATTTGTAGAATTTTCTTTCCCAATGTCTCATTTTTATCCAACAAGGTCAAGTGCACAGAGTAGAAACAGACAATGAATTATTACTGGGTAAAAATGATGACATTATTGATCTGGGAGCTGCTTCTTTTAACACACTGTACAGTACATGTGTAGGTAATTTCGAAGGTCATTCATATTTGTACATTTATTTTTGGTATGATTTGGAATAACATCTTCTTTATAACCAACTTCCCCTTTGACTCAACTGTAAGATTTTTCTAAATATTCTGGAAAGTGGATGGGACTTCCTTTATCAAGTTTAATACATATCTGATATAAATATTCTTCTTTTATATATTCGATATGGTCATTTAAAAAACATTGTTTCTTTTTTACTTTTAAAACTAGCAGCACTGAGGGCAGCACCTGTGGCTCAAATGGTAGGGCGCCGGCCCCATATGCCAGAGATGGTGGGTTCAAACCCAGCCCCGGCCAAAAACTGCAAAAAAAAAAAAAAAAAAAAAAACTAGCAGCATTTACTAGGTTGTTTTATTATTTATTATGCAACAACAGCTAGTGAGTTCATGGGATGAGGTCAGTTTTGGGACCTGCCACCTGTCACCCCAGATGGATATCACATTTCTAAATTATGTGACTTTATATAAATTTAGGTATTAAAATACTCAAAACAAGATAAACATTGATGATGAATGTGTTCCTTGTGAAGAGGAGTTTGGTTAAAAAGTTCAACCCGTGAAACCATCTTCCATGAGATAGCGATGTCTTGATTTTGTTCTTACTTGGTTTTGTTGGGCCTTTTTTAAAAGACTTAAAGGCAAGCTCTTGATAAAGTAAGGGCTCTTGATCAGTCTCCCTGATTGAGAGATGACCTTCAGAATTTTGTTGATTAAAACCTGTTGGGAGAATTTACATTTTTGTTTTATTCCTTTAACCACTAGAGGGCAAAACATGCACAGATCACACCATGAACTTCTCATCTAATTAATTATAAACAGTAAATTAAAGGTAATAACTATCAATACTTAACCTATTATGAACGTGTCTATTGAAGCAGTGTATTGCACTGAAAAGAGAACAAGGCAGTCCCATCTGGTTCAATCACATAGGAAGAAACAGAGAGACATCAATGGCAATCCACTGGGTATTGTGCTGTTAGAGCCACAGGATGCAAAATCCAAATAAATATTTTAGAAGTTACTGTTTCTTTTCAAAGAGGCTTATAAATAACAATCTTTGGAAAGAGAAATAGTAATAAAGTAAATATGTTAAGGTAAGCATATGATTTTCATACTCTTAAAGAAAATTGGCATTTATTTGAAATTAGTTTTAATTATTTTCTCATAAGAATTTTTTAAAATGTATGATATAGCACCCATAAACATGCTAATTGGCTATCTGAAGGGTCAGGAGAAAACTTCTAAATACGGATCAAAATTGTTTTCACATAGTAAATGAGAAAATATCATGAATGTTATATCAATCAGTTTGATAAAAATATCTCCGATTGTATGTGAAGCCCGCACACTGTACTCCATGACTGAATTATTGTACACAGCTATGACTCAATAAAAAGTAATTTTAAAAAATGTTAACAATAATACAAACATGATATATGAAAACTGGAAATTAAAACCGAAATACTTACTTGAACCATTACTACGTATTACTTTACACTTTGACTAAATATTGCATTAAATAAATGTATTATTCTTAATTTGTGGTAAGAAATCAGATAGTAAACTTAGAATGATTATTTTTGATGACAAACTGAAGAATTTTCTTGTACTGTTAAATATTGACATCCAGAATATTTATCAACCGTTAAAAATGTGCACCTGCGAATAGGGTGCCGGCCCCATATACCGAGGGTGGCGGGTTCAAACCTGGCCCCGGCCAAACTGCATCAAAAATTAGCTGGGCGTTGTGGCGGGTGCCTGTAATCCCAGCTACCTGAGAGGCTGAGGCAAGAGAATCGCTCAAGCCTAAGAAGTGGAGGTTGCTGTGAGCTGTGACTCCACAGCACTCTACGGAGGGCAAGAGAGTGAGACTCTGTCTCTACAAAAAAAAAATGGTGGATAATGATTGATATTTATCAATCATTAAAAATGATTTTGGTCAACATCTCTAATCATCAGAGCAAAGCAAATCAAAACCACAGTGAAATATCAATTAACTACAGTAAGAATGCCTTTTATCCCAAAGGCCCAAATAACAGACGCTGGCATGGATGTGGAGAGATAGGAACACTCATACACTGTTGGTGGGACTGCAAAATAATACAGCCTCTTCGGAAAGTAGTAAGAAGATTCCTCAAAAAACCAATGGTAGACTTACCATTCAATACAGCAATACTACTCCTGGGTATTTTACCCTAAGAGAAAAAAGACACTTTATAAAATAGATACATGCACTTGAATGTTCATAGCAACACAGTTCACGGTTGCAAAGATGTGGAAACAACCCAATTGTCCCATCAATACAGAGTGGATTACCAAAATGTAGTATATTTAGACCATGGAGTGCTGCCCAGCCATAGGTACATTAATACCTTTATAACAACTTGGGTGGAACTCGATACCATTCTTCTAAGTGAAATATCACAAGAAAGGAAAAACAAACACCACATGTTTTCAACTATTAATTTGGAATTAATCAATTAACACTTATGTGCACATATAGAAATAACACTCATCAAATCTAAATAGGTGGGTGGAGGAGGTAGGGATGGATAAATTCCCACTGTTTAGGTGATGGGCACATTTGGAATGTTGACTCAAATGGTACCAAAGCAACTTATGTAACCAAAATGTTTGTACCCCTGTAAAATTCTGAAATAAAGTGATTTAGAAGAAAAACACATATATGCTTTCCTTATCTTGATTAGTTGCCATATATATGGAGTAAAAATTTAAGCAATTATCATACTGAAAATACTGTTAAAATACATTTTTGGAAAAAAACATTAATTTGCTATTGTTTATTGATTATATTTATATGTAAACATTTAAATTGTCAAATAGAGAAAAATATTTCATAATTGACTTTCTGTATTGTAATGTACATTTTTACATAAAGAGCACATTATTAATATCAATAGCACATTATCATTAGCAGTGAGGATTTTATACTCCACCAGATTTCTGCAGAGTGAAAGCACAATAATTTTTTTGAAGTATTTTATAGTGCGCTACTAGGAAGAAATTATCCTAGAAAATTATAACTTTATCCTAATAAAATCATTTCTATGTATATATGTTAACCGTAACTAAGAGTATTATAGTTTGCTTCTAACATGTAAAAAATACTTAATGCATCTTCTAAAATTTTAAGAAAGAATTACAGACCTAGTTTAGCCTTCTTTTCCAAAGTGTTTGTGAGAGAAATGTTCATTGCTATTTAAAATTGGCATCTCATAAGAAGATAGACACATTCATAAAAGGTTTGCATGTTTAAATGCTTCTGCACTATTCTGATTCAAGGACAGAAAACTAAGCCACAAAATTCATTTAGTCAAGCTTCCTTTAGCAGTGAATACAAATATTTACTAAAATTAGTTTCCTATTATATTTATCTTTACAGATGACAATTAAAGCGATTCTTGTAATATAATAGTTCAAGGCTGAAATTTGAAGAAAAATGACTCCTTGGACGTTTTACTGAAAATTATTTTAGGCAAAAGTGGTTTTTTTCAAAGTTCCTCTTTATAGGTTGACTCAGCCCAACAGGAAAACCAAATAAATAATATAAAGAACATCGACCAATTGTACATTAGCAGCATTGTAAAGATTAAAAATGTGGTAATGTACATACACTCTTTTCTAGCCATAGTTCAAAAGAGGCTAAAGAAGGAGAAGAAGGCAAAGAGAAAATTGCAGGAAGCACTTGAATTTGAGACAAAACGGCGTGAGCAAGCAGAACAGACACTGAAACAGGCAGCTTCAACAGATAGTCTCAGGGTCTTGAATGGTAAGTGATGCATGGTTAACTTTCACTCTTAATATTCAAGGGACCATTTAGACCTGTGGTTTTGTATATTTCTGCGTCTACTGATTCATTCAACTCTGTTTGTAACCGAAAGCATGGTGGAAAGAATTTGTTGGAAGAAATGCCGTGCTTATATTGTTTTCTTTCTTAACTCTAATATTGGGAACTGGCGTTGCTTCTTTGTTTAACAAATTGTACCTGTACTGAAACATGATAAAATATTAATCTGAAAGCCTCCCATGCCCTGTCCTATTTGATGGGCAATGTTGCATTACTCATTTATCTGTTCAATCTTCCCAAAATTCTTAGGGTTATAGTTTTCCTCCAACCTTCAAAAGATGACAAAAGATTTTTGTAATTTTAATTCAGCACCAGAGTAACAGGTTGCTTGCTCATTTTTTAAAAGACAATGGGAATCAAATGAAATATGTGTCACTCTTACTTTTCTGTGCTTTTAGACTCTCTGACCCCGGAGATAGAAGCTGACCGCAGTGGCGGCAGAACAGATGCTGAAAGGACAATACAAGGTAGGAATTTGCAGAAGGCTATAAATCTAGATCTTGCTATATGAGTTTTTCCTTAGCTTTAGCCTGCTATTCAAGCATGTAGCCTACCATCTGGGCCACATCAAAACAAGTTCAAACAAGGTCAAGTTCATCTTGCTTGTTTATATGAGTGAATTCATTTTGTGCTGATAGATTTTCTTTAAATTAACAGGTCATTTCTGTTTATACAATGCAATTAAAAAGGAATAATTAATTTTAAACAATGTATGATTTAATCTGGGACACAGTGAATGTGTTTTATTGAATGTTTGAAGTCCAATCTAATGCAGGAAGGGTTTATAAGTTCTATGCTACGTAAATAAAATCATGTGTTAATCAAATAGGTAGTCCTTACAATTTAAAAACGTCTAACTCCTCATTTTTATGACAGTTACAGCAAGGCACATGCAAAAATGGACTAGTTAAATGTTAATAATAAATAAGATTGTTTAGTTCCTATGCGAATAATCCAAGTGCTCTGTATGGATTATATACATTTTAATAATAAATCTGCTGAGCAAACTCACATGTAGAATACCAAAGGGAGTTGTTTTAAATGCACAGAAAATCTCAATATGTATGTTGCTGAGAGCACACTATTAGTAAAGAATAAAATCAGAAAATAGCATTTATAGCCAAACATCTATTCTAGACAACAAACTCAACCCAACAACATGGATACTAAACAGTAAAAAGACCATTTGTTCTCTATTTTAAATGAAGATGATTCTTCAAAGGGATGCCTAAAATGATTAACTGCCATAATCCTCCCAATGGCTTTTATTTTGCATTTTAAGCTCAATCATTTTTAGGATATTGTATGACATTAATTGTGTTACTTAATCAGCTTCAAAAGTGTCATTCTTGGCTTAGTATAAAGGAAATATACTTTTGTAACGTATCATATATACAGTAAGTAGCGGTCAAAGACCCGAAGTAACATTCCTGGGGAAAGAATATCATTTTTGTGTGTGTATGTGTGTGTATATTTATTTTTACCTGAGGCCATTATAATTAGTTTGTAAATCCCAAGGCTTGAACCATATGTTAATATGAGACATCTCCTTGGGTATACAAGATTAATGCTATTGTAGATGTAGAAAAGGTCTTAATTTTTAGAACATTATGAATTTCAGCACAATTATGTACGTGTGTATTTGCATATACAGTATCACCAAAATAATAAGAATTCTATTGCATCTTATAATAATTTTATACAAATGTTAACAAATTACTGTTAACAAAAACCAGTTCACTTTATCAGGAATGATAAGCTCGATAAGACAAATGTAAACACCAGTGCTTATTTATATATGCAGAAACTACTCACGTGCTAACTTAGATAAAGTTCGTGGGTTCTAAGAAAGTGCGTTGGCCCCTAGGTAAGTGTGATATATAAATTATCTGGTGGACACAGAATCTTCAAGGTGGTCCAAACTCAATCTAGAAAATATTATAGACAATAGAGCCCTATATATAAATGAGAGATGTATTATTAATATCAAAAAGTTATTAACCAGTGATTAAACATTTTTTAGAGTTGACATAATATGTATGCCATGAGTTTGCTGACAGCAACATTTGGTTGCTAATAAGGTCATGCTTATTTTTATTTGCATCTATAAAATTCACTTTAGTGTTTTACATATAAGTGGATATATTAATATAAGTGTATATATATTTAAGGGCTCTTTCCTCGATATGCTTTAATATCGATAAAGCCTTGCCATATGAAGTTGAAATATTGATAACTCTCAATGTCCATTGTTGTGATTTGCTTATTCTGAAGAAAAGTTTTAATCACAAATTGCCTTCCTTTAGCATCTAGAATGCTACCAGTTGAGGAACACAGTAAACACATCCAAATAACTTCATGATTAGGGAAACGAAACATTCACACAACAATTATAGGTAGTAATTTAAGGCAAAATATTAAATATTATAGGATTATTTTTGCTTTAATTATAATATAAAACCTATATTCATTTCATACATTCAGCCTGTCAATTTAATTGCCAAAATGCACTGCTTTCAATTTGACTTTGCTCACATTCGTGATATATATTGAACAATGTGGGTTTTCCCCAAATACAATTTTTAAAAAACACTGTTTATGAATCTGTTTCTAACTGTTAGCTACTAAAAACGTATTTCACCAGCAGTTGGACTATTTCAAGACTTAAAAAAAAAAAACAGAGCAAAGATGTCCTCTTTTGCTACTTTAACCCCATTAAATTAACTCATTTAGCCCTTTGAAATCTTTTTTTACAAACTTACTAAATTAAGACATTTGGAAGCTAACAGAATACAATTAACTGTGAAGAGAAGAAGTCAAAGGAACACTGTATTTAATTAAATGTAGTCTGAGCACAAGAATGGGAAAAGCAAAAAAGAGAAAACAGAAGTTATTACTCTTTTGTGAAATGGTCTATGTCGTGCGTTTTGGGAGCTGTGATCACCTGCTGCTTCACAATTCAGGATGACAACACGCAGAGCCTCTTGCTCCCCTGGCCTTCCCTCTTCCAGCATCCCCAAGCACGGGTGTGAGGATACTCTTGTTCCCGAGCCAACCATAACTGAAATTATTGTCTGTTCTACAATTAACTTAATTTAGTGGAAAAGACAAAATAAGCTCACAATTTTTATGCATGTCATGGATCCACTTTTTTAACATCATAGCAATAAATAAATGTCACCCCTGGCCCAAGAGTTAGTCACCTAGAAGTTGGGCGCTTAAATACTGCCGAAGTACCAAGGAATTGCCTTTAAACAGGCACCTTAGGTTGCACTAGATATTGCCTTCTTGGCATTTTGTATCACCATTTCTATAAAACTGCAGAGGTAAGGGGAAAGCAGAAAGCCATTTAGAAAATATTCTGAGGAAAGAGCCCTTAACAAATTTATATTTCTTGATAAGATGAATCAGCCTGTGGTACATAGTTATTGTCCGTATTTCTATTAACTAACTTGAAATTCGTAAGTTTGGAGGAGATAACTACGAAAACAGGATAAACATCAAAAAAAAAAAAAAAGAAAAAAGAAAAAAAGAAAGAAAGAAAAGAAGGAAGGGAAAGAAAGAAAGAAAACTTCTTTCAGGAATTGACTTTCGTGGCCATTAACTCTCTTATGCCTTATACCAATTTATATATCTCGAACTATTTTGGAGTTTGAAAAATTTATCCTACACTGAAGCTTTCTCTAAGATCTTTTCAATATGTAGAGTCAACAGAGTTCATAAACTCATTGAGGAGTTTTGGGCTAGTTCATAAATATTCTTCAAAACCATGGTGCCTCTACATTATAAAGCTTTATGTAGCTATATCTATAATATTACTTTCTTCTCCTACTCTTATTTTATTCTCTCTTGTTAAGCAATGGCATTTGCTGAAATGGTTTCTTTCACTTGTACATTTTGAAAATTTGTAATGATGTACGTCCAGCCCATTCAGACATCTCTTAGGAACTGCGGATAAAATGCTCAACATTTCATTTGATGGGCTCACGGAGCCCTGGAAGGTCAGTGCACAGACCCGAGAGTTTCCTCTTCCTCTCCACAAATCTCTTTCCTGTGTTCCTTCTCTTTGGTACCCTCCTTCTCACACTCCAGGATCCTTCCTACTAAACAAAGAAGTGTGGGCCTTCATGTTCGACTCTTCACCCCCTCACCCTCTACCTCCAATCACAACTCTCTCCCCACAATCTCGGTGCTCCTAGCACATGGGAAGGTTTTTGTTCTCGTTTCCCTGAAAGTCTCATTTCTTTCCTCACCTACCAGGGACATTTTCCTTTCCTCTTGGCGTGGAAGTTACTACTTAAAGCAACACTTCCCACCCCACCCCTGCTTTGCCTCTGTGGCACTTCCCCACCCCAACTAGTTCAGCCTCTTAGAGGCGCTTGTCACACCTCTTCTCTCTCCAGAGGAACATACTGTGTGTCTGTCCTTCTGTGTCTGGTACCTGCCACCGCCTCTCCCTGGTAGCTGGAGCAGAGCATGAGGAGGCCTGTTTTGTCCCATGCTGTGCGCTGTTGTCTGACGGAGTGTTTGGCACATACGACTGCCTGCTCTGTGTACCCCAGAGGAATGAATCGGCCCTGGATAATTTGGGACATACATTAGCTCTTGTGGCTGTAAAGATTTTATTGTTCTGACATTTTTCAGACTTCTGTTGGAGAGTCTGAGGGGAGGAAAGAACAGATGACACGATTCTGTCAAGAAAAGTCAGAATTAAAAATTCTGGCATAATTAATGTTCGTATCTACAGCTGAATTAATAGTATAGGTTCATTTTTCTCTGGGTACAGATCTCATTATATCTTCTTGTTTGCAGGTCTGAGCTAAGATTTGGATTCTGTAAATATTCATCTCTAATTTCCTATTTTAAATTCATGTTTAATTTAATGTACCATAATCACATTTCCTAAACAACAGTTTCTTTTGTTTAATACACATTAACCTCATGCTTCCTTTCTGACTTAACATTTTAGCATTGCAAGCCATAAAATTGTTTAGATGATCAATATATAGGTATGAATTATAGCATGGAAAAATCATGGCTATTGCTGTTCTATGTCTTAGAAAATTTTTAAAAAGTTTTAAAGATTCATTTTCAAAAGGGAGCTTTTTACCTTTACTTCTTACGTAAAATACTGTCCTATGAAAGCAAAAAAAAAGCTAATATCAAGGAAGACAGGAACTGTAGTTTCTCTGACATCTTAGAATACCTGCAAGTTACGACTGCAAAATCTTGAGCTCACCTGAAAGTCCATCCCTTTTATTTATATCCATTGGCCATCATCAAAACTGTTTGGCCTTTATTCTTTTTTTGACTGATCTCACATCATAGAAAAGCAAATACTCTTCCAGTAAAAAGACATAAAAGCTTTGCCTTCACATTAACAAACTTTTTTTTTTCTAATCAAAATATATTATCATTCTGGTTCATAGATATTTGAAGATACATACTAAGCTTTAAAAATATTCATTTATTAAACAAATTATTATTCAATACTGGTGCCATGCTAAGTACACTTTTAGAATGTTACTGCCTTAGCATTGAGAAAGGACTTTGAGATATATTAAATCTCTTTATTGTGCAAAAGAGGAAATTGGGCTTGGTGAGGGTAGATGACTTATAAAAAGGTCACACCAGGACTTTATTGGAGTTGGGACTGGAATACAGTAAGTACAGTTGATTTCCACATTGCTTTATGTTCTTCCTGAGTGGCTAATTAACTTCTCACAGACACACAACTAGTTAGCAGGATTACTGGAATTGGAATCCAGATTGACAACCCCAATGTCCTACTTCTCTCCACCATTCCTTGCTGCCTTTACTTAACATGTCTCTCTTACAGGGTAATCTCAAAACTACTCATTTTGAACAGTTAGCACATTGTCTTAATGACATAAAGAGTCCAAACCAGTCTACTACCAGGAAATGATATACAATTGGAAAACCATATCCTTTCTTGCTCTTTACTTTTGTATCAACCATTAAACCTATACCATGTTTATGGACACTTCCAGACACATTTAAGAAACTCTTGCTCTAAAGTGACAACTCAAAAAAAATTAATTAATCATATTTAGACATAGCATATGACTCTTGGAAAGCCTCTTTGTGTCTTTAAAAGTTTATATTTGAATACAAGTTACTAAATGGTACCTCAAGATTTTCATATTTAAACAATGCTGAACTGAAACTTACACTTACCACTTTTGTGGAAAGCAGCAGTCAGATTTGATTGTGTATAATTATTTTATTCAGATTTCTATTTGTAATACTGAAAAGAAGACCTTTCAGTTCAGTGTGCTACTTAGGATTCTTTGGGTGCCTCTATTGAATCTAGCACTTACGAAACACTGGAAATTAGGCTGAGACTGAAATCTCCGCCCCACTATTCCTTTTCTTTTAGCAATAGCTCTACCTCAGAGAGTTGTCACAAATAATAAATAAAATACCCCCATGTAAAGCACTTAGCACATACTGGACAATAGTATGCACACGGTTAAGTTTTAGCTGTTGATATTAAATTTTATTTTATTATTATGAGTTAACATGTTTACCACAGGCCCTCGAAACTGGTGAGCACCAAAGCTGTTATTGTTCTGATATATAACTTACATTTCGTCATTTAGATAATTGGTCTTTATTTACAATTTTGACTTAGTCCCATAGTAAAGTGTTTGTGGAGATTTGCAAGAACTGTTAGTGTTACCTGAGTTTAGTTTTTCACATTTAAAAGTATCTTTATTTAGATTGAAAGGAAGGGGATGAGAAGGGAATATTTGCTTTAAAACAAAACAAACAAACAGAATATCAGAACTTCAGGACTTAAGAAGAGTTCCAAGGCTACCAGCAATGAATATTGACTATTTGGTCACTTAGAAGTAAGTATTCACCATAGAAATTACGTTTAACTATTATTCTCAATCTTAAAATATAAATATTAAAATGATATCACTAAACACAAAATACAATAATAATAAATTTTCTTCCAGTCTCTTGACACTGGTTTCTGGTGTTTGGCAATATTTCAATGAAACTAATCAATTTAAGACAGCCCTGATTAAATACACAAAAGGTGATATTGATTATAGGTAGTAACCGATAAATGAGCTATTGTTCTATAGTTATCATAGGTCATTGTTAACTACTCATTTAATTAGACAATCAGTTATTAGTATTAATCAGAATGTTTCAAAGATATTTATACATTTTAATATTTTATAAAAATTTAGAATATTTTTCATAATTTCAGTATACTTTTATTCTTTTAAAAATGTAAATTGTTTTTGAATGTAAGTGGATATGTTTATGCTCCAAATGTTGAAGCTTCTCGCACATTTTTGTTGAAATGACTTCTTATATAGTTTAAAATAATTATACATGAAATAGACATAATTGGCATGGTTAAGTAAGAAGCTGCTTGACATAGCAATAAAATGTAAATCATTATAATTATTTATTACATAGAATTATTTCAATGCATTTCCATAGAGATAATGTCCCTAAACTCTGATTTTTATAGCACAAAAAGCACTGATGTTATAATATGTCTGTGCTGAAGTTGTGACATTTCTTAAGGTTATGTGATAATATTTCAATTAGGCAAAGTAAATTAAGGAAGAATGGGCTTAATTCATAATATATTTGACATAATTTTTTTCTAGTAAAAATAATAAAATAAGTGGCTGTCACCACAAGAGTTTAGGAGATACAGAAGTTATTTTTATCTAAGAATGTTAGGAAGAATGGACTGGAATTGGAAGTTTAAAGAGAGGAAAGTGGACCTTGTACAACTAAATTGCCTTTAATTATTGAAACATAGCATTGTCAATAGAATATATAATGATGTTTTATTAGCATAGAAAAAAATGGAAAAATTGAATTAATTTGGCTTTCCCATGAACATATTTGTGGTTGGGCTTCAATACTGTCTGAAGACCTATAGTCAAAGAAGAGCAATACATGGGAATTGGAAAATATTAGCAGAGGACCCTGAAGATCAGTGCTAGATCCATTTTGATTTCACATCCTAGTTAGCGATGTGGAAGAGTGGTTAAACAGAACATATCAACAAAATTCACAGATGATCTTAATTTAAAAGGTTTAGCGTGTGGTCAGTACAAATATGCAAAAGAAACTTGGGGATTTCGAAATTTAAGAATGAGTCAAATGAGATTACCTTTATAAGAAAGGAAATTTAATTTCAACATTTGTTTGTAAAGAATAGGAAAAGGGTATAATTGTGATGGATGTGTTAATCAGTACAATGTAAGCATTTCACATTGTATAACAAATCAGTACACTGAACCCCATAAATGCATCAATGTACACAGTTGTGATTTAATAACAAAAAAATTTAAAAAAAAAGAAAACACAAATCTAATAAAAAAAAATAAAACTACAGGAATAAAATCTATTTCTTTTCAATCTCTGCCTGGGTACATATAGGTGATAATGAAGTATTTACTTGAAAAAATAAATAAATAAATAAATTGAATAAATTAATTAATTAAAAATATTAAAAGGCTTAAAAAAATATCAATGGTAATCTATGTTCACTCACATATTTTTACGGTACTGTAGTAAAAAAGTCTGGTCTCAGATCCAAGGGAAGTATCAGAGAACAGGTGGAAAAATAAACATGTTTCTTAAAGGATTTTTTAAAATTACAGATACTTAATAATTGAGGCTTTTTTCATATAGTCAGTAAATTAATTTATTTATAATAGGTTTTTGCTTTGAGCTTCTTACCTTTATTATTAGGCGAAAAATAATAGTCATTATATCCAATAAATTTGCTCATTGAAGATTTTTTTCTCATTGAAGATTTTAAAAGTAAAAAGCTTAAGAAGGTTATCATTTAGTATTAACAATATAGATTGGAGCAAACTCTAGTGTTTCATACTTACAAAGCCTACTTTCTCTTTTTTAATCTATTTTAGACAGAAATTGTAGCCTCTCTTTTTAAATCTATTTTAGACAGGAATTGTAGTCAAAGAGAAACTTTAAGAAAAAGAGTGTGTCTTTAAGATAGGACATAAATACAATTTTAAAAAAATAAATCTGCGAAATGTTACTGTACTTCAAGAATCATGAGAGTACTCTGAAGATATTTAAATTATAGAAAAAGAGCTCCAATTTTCAAATCTATTCATTGAAGTATAGGATTTGAATGAGCAAAATAAAAAATTGTTACATGAGTCCGTGCTTATGGAAGGTATGTTATTAATTTTGAAAGCATATGCATATGTTTAGACATTCCAGGTATATACATTGTTTGATATAAATTCTTCTCCAGAAAAAATACCATCATTTGGACTATTAATATAAAAATGCTTAGGGTGCACGATTCCACCTCCCATGGTTAGGGACAGAATGCAGACATGCCACAATAATGTTTTTCTATTTCTACTGTTCGAACCATATTAATGAGAACATCATTTTGGAGAACTAATTATTTCTATTTGTCTTGTGTCACACTTTCTAATTCCCCTATATTAGCACAGCCAAAGCAAATTAATTGCTTTTCCAGCAGTTGAACCTTGTCCAAGAATGAGCTCATATTCCCGTCCAGTTTCCCTATTTCTGGGAGTGCATTGTGTCAGAAACTTCTCTTGATACTAAACATAGTCTTGAGAATATCTTTACAGATTTCTGTGTGCTCACTTGATGAAATTTATAAGTTTAAGTGACCCGCCAGGAAAGATAAAGTTCTTAGCTGCAAGATTATACATCAAAACAGTTAAAGTGAAATTAAAATTAAATGAATGAATCTCACTGAAGCAAAAAAGGCAGTAATTAATGGTTCCCTTAATTGTCTTCATAAAATATTTGCATGGGTCTAATTTGCATAATTTGCATGTATTAATTAATCTTTCAAAGGAATTTTGTGCTGAGAGAAGCCAAAAAATCTCTTTGTTTTATTTAAGATCTAATGAAATATTTATCTTCTTTAATGAACTTCTCATCTTCATTAAAATAAAAATTGCACAAGTTTGTATGTTTTAAATGTTTTTATAATTGAAGTATTCAAAAAAATCTCTTTAGACTTACAACAACTGAAAAGCAAACACATTATTTAGCATTCACTATCTTTTTAACACATCAACACTTAAAAAAGGAAGTCCAATTTCGCTTTCTCAAAGGTAGCAAAAATATTTGGCAAATAAATATAAATATTTAGTTTTAAAATTCAGACTTACAAAGGCCTGTTCTTTTTTTTTAATGACAGTGTTGTTTTTATGGCTGACATACTGGGCTATTATAGGGTATGGATGAGAAAAATCAGAATGTTTAATTGTTTGAGAAATGGTTCATTGGTTGGAAATATTTTAGCTGGTTCAGAGAAAGTAGTCGATAAAAATCCATTTGTTATTATTAACAACTGCTAGAGTGACTGACGGTGTTTCCTGGCAGAAGCTGCCCAGTTTCATCTTTATTCTAAACCTGTCTGCTAGAGATTCGCAGCAGAAGTTTCTCCTCTCACAAACTAAGAGATCACAGGGAAAACCAAGAACGTGCCTTGGAATGGATGAAACCCCAAATCTTATCAAGTGCCAAATGGTATATGGAGAACTGAGGAACAATGTGAGGAGAGAGCCTGGAAGTGAAAACCACATAAGGGATCAGAATTCGGTGACATGTTCATGTCATTATTTTTTTTTGACACAGCAGTGTTTCAGGATATTACAAAAAGGAATGGTATCTAACATTTCCAGAGCAATTTAGGGTTTGCACATACTTTTTTTAACATATGTTATTTGTATTGATCATCAGGGAAAGGCCACTTTCTATTTGAGGAAACTGAGGCACCTGGATGTAAACTGCTTGAACTCACACTCAGACCTCAGGACCATGGCTTGCTCCCTACGCGGTAGCAATCTTTTCATCTCACCATAATTTATGAAGTGGCTATGACTGAGGAAAGTTAAATGAGACAAAGAGGGTGGCATACATTTATAAGGATTAGGATTCAAAATGCAAATACTTAGTCTTTCCATGTGAAGTTTAATAATTTGGTAAAATCAGGTACATTGACTTTGGGTTTCTTGTATGATTCATCTTTAGCAAAAAAACACTTTCATTTGCCAAAGGTTATTCCCTGTCCCTGTGACCATTCTCAGTTTGTATTTTCCCAAGGAAGTTTTCAAACTTTAAGTTTGATTTTTCACTACACATAAAATAAAATACACTAGTTTAGAATGATTTTCTGTGCACCAATATTGATAATTTACTCAAATAATTGATTTCCAAAGGATTAAAATTAACCTTTAGTGCTTAGAAGAGCATTCTTGAAGTAACAGTGATAGTCTGGTGTCAACACTACGATTCACTAATGTTGTGCCCATGGAAACTCACTTCAACTGCTAAGACCTTTTCTAATGCTGATATTAGAATGGCAAAGGAATCTACATTTTTTTAGTGAGTTGAAACACAAAAACATAAACAAATAATGTGTCCATGATTCACGTGTACATTTATGGATACAGATACAGACTCTGGATTCAGAATTCTGGGTTCAAATCCCATTGCTGCTGTTATCTCTGTAATATGGAGTGTATAAATTAAATTTTATTTTTCATGTTCATAATAGATAAAACACAAATATCGAAACTTATATCAACCTTCTGGAGTTATTATGAAGTTTAAGTGAATTAATAAACATAAAAAGTTAGAACAGTGAGTGGTAAAGGTCAAATGCTAAAAGAATTCTGATTTTTATCATTATCCACAAGTTTCATGTAATAGCGATTGCTGGAGTATTTATTTTTGGTAAAATTAAACATCTCTTTGATTTTTTTATTTAACTTATTTTAGGCCAATGATGTGTGTATGTGTATGTGTGTGTGTGTGTGACACTTACTTTTTCTTTTAGTCATGATTGAGCTGGTAACTGAAAATTATATTCACCAGATTTTCCAGAGCATTTAAAAAATTCATGATAGGGTGTAAGTTTCAATATTTACATCAACAATACAGCTTAGGGAAATCTATTTGCAGTCAGATATTATAGTTGATTAGTCATCTCTTTCAAGATTAAATAAAAGATAAACTATTTTTTACTCAAATTTAAGGTGGAAATCTTAGAGCATCTTAATTTTTTATTGTGTTTTGGCAAATTTCTCTTAATATGATTTGTATTTTCATAAAGTGCAGAGTAACTGCACACTCTTCTAATTCATATATAATCACACTCCAGAGATAGTAAATCTCCAAACATAGTTCCACTTAAGCTTACTAATTGCACCTATAAAACGATGAATGATGGCTACAAATTATTGGATCTGACTCTCATGCTTTATTTATTTCTCCCTGGGAGAAAGAGTGCTGGATGGGAAGATTTTAGACCATAAATTATTCCCAGAAATATTCAGGTGTGCTGTGTTCCACTTTGATTCCATACTATGGTTCTACATTTATTTTGAAGGCTTATGAGGTCATCTTAATAGATTAAGAACTAATTATTTGCTTTCTATGATAAAATAATAACATGTTCTTAATCTCTGTCTTTGTAAATGGCTTAGACTGGTTAATGTAATTTTCATTCTATCCAGTTAGAAGTTATCATAATTTTTGGTTTTAATAAGTTTTCCTACCAAAGTTTATATGAAATTTCACAATCTTGGCCTTATCCCTAGTTAAAGGGTTAGGAATAGAGAAAAGTTTCACAAATGAAAAAAGATTAGATGTTAGATAACAGAAATGGAAAGTATATTTCTCTTCTCAATCCCATGGCTGGTTCTGGGCTCCAACCAACTGTTGCCCAAGTGGACCCATAAGCCCAGTACTACCATAATTGTTTTGTAAAGGAATTCAGAAATACACATTTTACATGAAATTATAGATTTTGTAGAGCACCACAGAAACTGGACTTAGATGAAAGGTGATGTTCTTTGATAGTAGTAAAACAGATTAAAAAGCTTCTAAATCAAATAGCTGGTAATATATAGCACACTGTGTTAATGTATAAACCAATCTGAAAATAGCAATTCAGTAAAAAAGAAAGGCAAAAGCTCACAAGGTTTTTTGAATGGATGCAATTACTTCCCATTTTGAAGTCAGACATATTTTTGAGGTAGTATTTTGAATCTTACCTGTCTCCATCTTCCTTTAAATTTATGCAATTCAGTTTAACCCAATTGTGTTAGGCACTTAAGTGGTATGATTATTGCAAAAGATAAAAATGCCCAGTGTTTTATTATGTAGATTCCAATTTATTCTTCTTAAATTATTAAAATTCAGAATATTTAAATAAATTGCTGAAGATAATTTAAAGGTTTTATCAATTATGTAACTATGAAGCTCATATTTTAGTAAGAATTCAGTGCTGATTCTGATTAATTTGTCAAAGTCTCAGTTAGTAAAAGGAGTGAAGTAAATGTCATGGATGAAAAGAAAAACTGTTAATGTAATGGAAGTCATATATTTATTGTGTATCCTTTAGAAAAAATTTCTCAGAATTCTTCATTTCTTTACTGGATGGATGAAAACCTATGCAGGTGTGTAACATATTTGTAATAACTTTCTAAGAGTTACCAGTAACAGAGACAAAATGTGACTAAAATAAACTTTTTCTCCATATTGTTCCATTATTCATAGTCATTGTAGTCTGCAATGAGATTTCAAAATACAAGTTCCATCAGTGACTTGTTGCTCCTTTTTATACCTGCCAGTGTAACACAGAAAGGCAGGTGGCTTTGTAGTTCTGCACTGATTGAGATTCAAACTAGATAGAAACCCTTTCACTAGCTCACAACAAGACATCATTCTCAAGTCCAAATCAAGGGCATAGGATTGGTTATCCACACTGGCTGACCGTCCATCCAGAAGAGAGATAGAAACACTGAAAAATATGAGCTGTCACGTTGAACAAAAGAGCAAACTTCACTTTGATCAAACGCTGGAAATAGCATTTAGCTTATCTTCTACGTCCTCTCGTCTCATAACTTCATATTCACCACAAGTCTCAACTGATCAATTCCAAAAGTACTGCTAACATTTAACTGTTCAGTGAAATTTTCATAAAAGTTAATGCTTGAATGGTTACAAAATGAACATAGGCTACATTTTTTTTTTTTTTGAGACATCCTGGATAGAATGCTGGGTAGTCTCATTTTGTCACCCTGGGTAGAATGCTGGGCAGTCTCATTTTGTCACCCTGGGTAGGATGCTATGGCGTCACCGCTCACAGCACCCTCCAACTCTTGGGCTCAAGCAGTTCACTTGCCTCAGCCTCCAGAGTAGCAAGTGATCACAATGTCTGGCTAGTTTTAGAGTCGGGGTCTCTCTCTTACTCAGTCTGGTCTTCAACTCCTGAGCTCAGGCAATCCACCTGCCTGGCTTCCCAGAGTGCTGGGATTACAGCATGAGCTACTGTGCAGGGCCAACATGGGGCTGGAGTTCGAATGTGAGGTCCAGACAAGGGTCGCAACTTTGGACACCATTGAAACTGGCAAAACTCTTACAGGGGAAATATGGAATTTCCTTATATAAACATATTGTTCTGAGAAGGCAAGGGAGGGTCAAGCCACTTCTCACTTCATCCATCCCCAAAGAAAAGACAATAATACATTCATCAAATCCAACATTGAGAAGCAAATGCAATTTGCTGGATACGATTTGATGAATTTTTTAGAATGTTCATATACTTAAGTTATAATATAATCAAATTGTTGTTTTATTTCTGGTAGGCCATATGAAATCAATTTTCTAGATTAATGTGCAAATATTTAGTTTTCTGGGTGGTAGCTCACTTAGATCTCAAAAGCAATTCTTTTTTTTTTTTTTTGCAACTTTTGGCTGGGGCCGGGTTTGAAACTGCCACCTCTGGTATATGGGGCAGGCACCCTACTCCTTTGAGCTACATGTGCAGCCCTCAAACACAATTCTTAATTGCCTAGTTCAAAATAGTATATCAATATGTGATTCTAGTTTTTTTGCAAGAAAATTAGAACATGGTCATTTATTTAAACCCAGCAATTCACACAGAAAGGCTGTGAGTCCTCACAACCCAGTGGCTCAGTATTTTTACGAAACAAAGAAATGGCAAAACCTTTCTAATTTTTTTCTTAGTATTACAAATTACTAATTAACAAAGGTGTGAATTTTTAGGTCATCATCCCAAAGCTGCAGATTTTTATATTTTAACACTTTTAATGTTGAACTTGAAATATTAGAGAACAAGTATGCTTTGTAATTTTAGTGGGGTTTAATGGGACTAATGATTGTTTTGATTTATGAGAAAATAATATGATATTGAAATATTAGCAGCATTTATGATTTCTGAATAAAATGAGTTGGTAATATGACAGATGTATAAACATATAAGACTTTTTCTCTTTTTTGTGCTTCATTTTAATTAAATAAAATCTTTTCTACTGTGGCTTTCTCTTCTCCCTGTGTATAGCACTATCCAGAGGTCTACATTTTCATCTGGTTAAGCTAATAAATACAAAATATAAAGATATAAAGATATCTCCACAAAGAAAGCTTTTGCAAGTTCTAAAATAATGGATTCAGGTAGACTGAATCCATAGAATCCATAGAATTCATTCAAGTGCGCTGAATCCATAGCGCACTTCTCCTTTCTCCTTTCTGTCACTTAAATATTTTTCATCTGCTCTCTTTCCCTGAAACCCTGCAACTGCTATACAATCTTCTCTGCACTGAAGGAACGAACGCTCCTCCCTTATGGCTTCTAGACTGCTACCAATAGACTGGTTTGAGAAAACAAAATGAATATCATATAGTTTATAATACATATGCTCTTGAATTTTCCATGTTTAGTATTTCAAGGACACCAAAATCCAGCATTAAATTCCTACATTAAAGTTATGCATGTTTGACTTACTGAACTAGGATTTCCTAAAAGCATCTGACTATAAAACCTTTTTATTGAATTAAAAGTAACAATATTTCATGGAATGAACTTTGGCAAACCATTGTGACTAATTCCTGTTAAATCTATGTGTTGTAGCCAACTCACTTTCACAAATGCTTATACCCTTCCGTGCCAGGGCCAGAAACAAATGCAAAAGACATGATATCTTTTCCACATAATTCCCACTCTAGTAGAATATACAGAAACAATCCTAATAAAATGTACATTTATTTAATTCTTATTGATACAGCTGTGTCAAGATATTGTTCAGTGAGGGTAGGAATTGTAAGTCAATTTTTATTGTATAAAAGTATGACGTACTTATGCATTAGATTTTATTATGTGAAATAAGTAGTTTTAGCAATGAAGATATGACAATATCATGTAGCTATCTCTATTTAAAAATTAATATGTTCTGTAAGATAATTTTTGGTAGTCATATTTTGAAATTTTTCCAATAGAATTTACTTTTAGGTTTTTTAGGTATAGGAGCTCCCATGCACACTCTTAGCAGCATTCAACCAAAGCCTAAAATTAATGTACAAGATGAAATCTAAAATTTAGAAATTTTGATTTTTTTTCCTGAAAGATGTAAAAGATCTATCATTCTGTTTCAATAAAGTAACCAATTTGAAGCAGTGCTTTTGAAACCTAAACAAATTACTCCCAGAACAGGAAAAAAACAATTCATTCCAGTTGGCTGATTTATGAAGATCCATTTAAGTCAAGATATGTAAGTCTAGATCTGAAAGACTGTATCATCAACATATATTGTGCAATTTTTGTTAGCTGGAGAAAGTATGATTGCTTCTCAGTATGTCACTGGTCAGAGTTCTAAAAAACATTAATTGAAGTAAAAACAGGACCTGTAACAGATACCTGTTTTATTTTTTTTTCCTGAAATCAATATACGGGATCTGAAATAATATAAACATTACCTAAGAGGTTTTCATAGAGTAAGACTAAAGAAATGAAGAATGTAATTAATTGATAAATGAGGTATTGAGGATTGATGTTTTGTTGTCATACAGAGCGTAGAAAGAGAAATCCTACAATAATAAAAAAGGAAAACAGCTGTGTTTGAAATTGGTAATCTGGGAAAGAGATCTGGGCTAGTGCGAGTGAGGAGTCTGGCTTTGCTGATGTTGGGTTTGATGTCTCAATGGAGTATTCAGAGTTGAAGAGTAAGCACCTGAGTAGATATGGGGCTGGAGTTTGAATGTGAGGTCCAGACAAGGGTCACAACTTTGGACACCTTTGAAAGTGACAAAACTTACAGTGGAAATATGGAATTTCTTTATATAAACATATTGTTCTGAGAAGGCAAGGGAGGGTCAAGCCACTTCTCACTTCATCCATCCCCAAAGAAAAGACAGTAATACAGTCATCAAATCCAACATTGAGAAGCAAAATGTGTTGAAATGGCCATGAGTTAATACATTTTGTAACATTTTACTTTATATAACAAATGGCCTATTACCTTTTCTTTTTAATGGGGAAAACACAAGGTGGCTTTTGTAAGGCAGTTAGAAAGGAAGGATTTGAATTTTGTCTATGAGAGTGTAATAAAAATGGGATCAAAAAATTTACAGAGTTAAATTCTAATTGTGAAATTAGAATAGAGAATAGTAAAAATACAAAATCATTTGTTAGCTCTAAGTCATATTTTGAGTTATTTATTTTGCATCTTTGTCGATTCTGCAGATTTTACCTGTGACAAACTGTCAATTCAACTCTTGCATTAAGAGACATGTATTTTTCATGAAAATGTTTCATACAGCGATCTGTTAGATACCGGCCTTTCAAGTCATCAAACCACATTGAATATAGTCATAAACAAAAAAGCAATAAGAATTCACTCTAATTGTGAGCTTTTCCTTCCAGTGCATACATATTATTTTCAGTCATTTGAACAGTATAATGTATTCTTATTTTGATAAAGGGAAAGTAGAAGTTACACTTATTCTTTAGACTTGGTGAATAAAAAAAAAATACTCATGCAATAGTCTTATTCTGAATTATCACGACAAAATGGGTGTCATACCAAAATAATACCAGTGTTACACTGTATTTTAAGCTTTAAGAACATCATGATTTCTTAATATGTAAGGCATTTGGTAATAGACTTATCATGTCTGTTTAAGGCTGCAACATTTAGAGAATGTTTATCTGAGGCTTGATCCAGTAAAGAACTGTACCTATTATAGATGCCTAGTGAAATTGTGAACTCTTCATGTAAGGGCCATGGTGGTACCAAAGCCTGATGGGAAAATCTACGAGATTTGTTATTTGAGACATAGAAGTTATAGCTATGCAAGTACATTGGTTTTCCTAAGAATAAATGAAACTGATGTCTGTTCAGTTGAAATGAACATAAGAGACCAGGAATTGTATGGTAAAATAGGCATTTTTGGTTAGCAATTTGATATTCTCCAAGAGCAATAGTGAATTAGACTGAAGAGTAACATAGAGTCCTTATGGTGAGAGAATAAAGATTTTATTATAAATTGGTTTTGACACAAGCCTAGATCAGTTCCTTAAAATCATAGTGCTTCTCGAAATCTAACCTTAATTCAGGATATAATGATCTACATGGAAGTTAATTTTATTCATGTCACAATTACTAGTGATGGGAAAATAAGGCAATATTGACAGTAACCACAGCCATACTCAATTAATTTTAATGGAAATAGTGGCCTGTGTTGCTATGACCCAGGGCAAAATTTCACAGTGGGCATGAAATATACATATATCAGCATTTATCTTATTTCTAAATATATGCACATTTATTATAATACAGTTCAAATGTGTAGTCCTAGAGTATTTGTGTTTATTTTTTTAAGTTACATTATAGAGATTTGGCAATCTTGTGGAATTTAATATATGCTGAGAACAAACTGGAATTTATAATAAACGGAAATTATTAGTCCAAAGTGCTCGGATGTTTCCAGAAATTCTTCATTTCTAGAGTCAAAGACAATTTGTAAAATGCAAAAATATCTATTAGCATTGCATTTTTTTTTTCAGCACATTGTGTCTTTTCTCAATTGCTTTCCATTTACAAAGTATTTAGGGTCTTCCATTTGTTATTGTTTGTGGTCAGTTTGTTGATATTTTTCACAAGCAATTTGCTAAGAATTAGGTCTGTTTCCTTAGAAAATATGCAGCATGATTAAGAAAAGTTTTAAAAATTGCAAGATACTATATTTAATCCAAATTGATCTTGGCCATTTACCACGCCTGAATCAGAAGATCTGTGGGACATTAAATATTATTCATTAAATAATAGGTTGTCTTGTTCCCTGTTCAATTTAGTATCTTTTTAGATGCTTCTAAAAGACAAGTCTAGAATATATGTTTTTCTCTTTCCTTTTTGTTGGTTCATTAACCTGTAAGAAATCTAGCAGTAGGAAGCTCTACAAAGCCAAGGGTAGTTACCTGCCGGAGGGAAACAGGAGATGTGCTCCGATCATTGCTATTCTGAGACAATATTAATCTGAGAACCGGCCTATAACAAATTATCTTTATTTCTGAGAGGGCCACTATATGATCATGAAATAGTGTTATCAATCTCTAAAACCAATTCTTCTTATTGGTTTTAAGGAAAACCAATCTCTATTTGCCTTTGAATCCAAGCACCACAGAGTAATGCAAGGAAAGTTATTCTTCCTTACGGAAGGAGGTGCGTGGCATATGTGCTTGTGTGTACTACGAACAAGTCTTTTAAAAGTCCGAAAATAAATATTTTGTGATTTAGAATAATTTATCCCATTGATAACAAGTCAAGTGTTTGTTTTTTTGCATAAATGTGATTCAAAATTTCTTCTGGGAAACACGTGGCTTTGTATTGCTGTTTCGCTGAAAGGCAGGCTTCTAGGAAGACTCTCAAACTGGGATTGGACTTGGTGAGTTTATGTAGGTGATATTTGGCTGGGTGAGGTCTCAGGAACTGAAGATTGGTTATCAGTCTTTTCAGTATTCCAGAAGGAAACAAACGGATATACTAAAATACCGTACCTCAAAAGAACGAAAATATTTACCTGTGACATTGACCAACACATCTTTTTTATAAAAAAAAGGACTAATAGTGGCCCAGAAAAATTATCATGGCTTAGGCCGGGCGCAGTGGCTCACGAACCTGTAATCCTAGCACTCTGGGAACCAAGGAGGGTGGATTGCTTGAGCTCAGGGGTTGGAGACAGCCTGAGCAAGACTGAGAACGCAGACTGAGACTACCTCTCTAAAACCAGTCAGGTGCTGTGGCAGTTGCCTGTATTCCCATCTACTCTGGAGGTTGAGGCAAGAGTATCACTTCAGTTGCCCAGAGTTTGAGGTTGCTGTGAGATATGACATCAGAGCACTCTACAAAATGAAACTCTCATTAAAAAAAAAAACAAACCTTTATGGCTTAAAATAACATTTATTCCACCCTGAGCAAGAGCGAGATCCCATCTCTACTGAAAAATAGAAAAATTAGCCAGATGTTGTGGTAGACACTTCTAGTCCTAGCAACTCGGGAGACGAAGCAGGAGGTTCCCTTTAACCCGGGAGTTTGTGGATGCTGTGAGCTGGGCTGACACCACGGCACTGTAGCCTGGCAACAGAGTGCGACTATCTCAAAAAATAAATAAATAACACATATTTATTACCTCACAGTTTCTGGGTGTGAGGAATCTGGAAATAGCATAGCTAGATCCTCTGCTTTTGGGCCCCAAAGCTGTAATAAGATGTTGGCAGGGGCTGAAGTCATCCCTAAATTCCACAGAGGTAGACTCCACTTCCGAGCCAACTCATGTGGCTGTTGGCATGCTTCAGGCCCTCGAGGTGGTTGGAATGAGGGCCTAAGTTCCTTGGTGGACCTGGGCCAGAGACCACCAGCAGGTCATTGTCACCTTGGGCTCCCCACAGCACAGCTCAATCCATGCCTGCCTGCTTCATGAGACTGAGCAAGTGAAAAGATCCAGAGAAAGGCCACCAGCAGCAAGGAAGAGACAGTCATTTCAGAAGCTAATCTTGAAAGTGACCTCTCATCACTTTTACCCTGTCCTCTTCATTAGAAACAAGTCCCCAGGCACAACCCCCACACATAAGGAAAACACAAGGTTGTGAACATCGGGAGCAGGGGGCATTGCTGACCATCTACGAGGAGGCCTACTGCAGAAACCAGTGCAGAAAATAAACTTTTCAAGTTACCTAGTGAGAATGGACTCAGAATAAGGAGTATGGTATAGTCCACGTTTTTAATGTACTCTGGAATATATCTAAAGGGAGACCATGGCAGTCTTAGCAAGTGGCCTCATCCCTGGCTGGTAAAACTTTCCTGAATTAACTCTGCTTTCTCTAGGCTGCATTTCTGGACAAGTACCTTATGGATTCTCATACCCTTTGTTCAGTTATGATATTTCTATCAAAATGTTTTCTTGCCTATTTGATAGTCATTCTTCTTAATATAATCTGAGAGCCATTTATTTAATGGTTCTTATATACCATGTTATTCTTCTCACCTGCGTTCTGGTCTAAATAACATTTGATAATTTCATTACATACAAAGAACAGCTATTTCCCATGAAGGTATCATGTCTTTAGTTAAAAATTATCAAAGTTACTGAAAAAAAATTTGAAAGCTCCCACTTATCATTTGTCAAGTTTACCACTAAATAGCATTTCAGTTCCATGTTGTATACATATGTTAAATGAGACTCCAGAGATCTAGAATTTTATTCACTCACAAATAGAATTTTTATTAAACAAATAGAACTTTTATTATAATTACCAATATGTCATGCTATAGAAAGAAGTAGAAAATGATAAACTTTAAAAATGATGACTTTTCCCTCTCCAAACTTGGAAAGAAAATAACAAGACTCTGACAAGAGCTACCCTTTTAATTGCTACCTTTGGTATTTTCTTTAGAGATAACATAAATCTATTCTGAAAACCCAGTTTGTTCACAAGATTTTGTCAGAAAAGATACAAAAGTTTGAATTTTTGAAAGATCTCCATTTCTCTTCTTTGCAGCATACTATTCTGTTACACACAAGGAATCGCTTTTCTTCTACACTTCATTCTAATCAAGCATAGTAGATAATTGGGCCATTCAACATTTAGATTCAGACATGCACTCCAATGATGATTTCCTTTCATCCATGTTTCCAAGTCTTCTTTCCCCTGGAAATGAATAGAAGAATGAAGAAGCTGATAAGAGATTTCATTGTGTTTCACTTTGCTGAAATTGAGAGGTCTCACCTTTCTAATCAGGACAAGGTAACCTAAGTGCAAAGTACCCTGTTCACACTAGCTGGTACATTAACCACTCTGATGGTTTCTCACTTTTCGCTAATGATTGCTTAATTAGAAAACGCATCCAAAAATACCAAAGCAAGTCTACCAGCAATAGAATTATTTTCTTTATTACAGAGACAAAACAAAATTTGAAAAGGTTTGTGCTGCATTTTTTTGTTTTTGATGAACTTTTAGAAGGTAGACTGATATTTGGTTCAAACAGTTAAATGGAAGAGTAATTTCCTTATATCACCAGATGCACATTAGAATATGCAGTCCTAACTCAGTAACAGGTAATAGAGGTAAGCAGACTTCGATGGCCCAATAGCCCAGAGTCCAGCTCATGTGCACACCCTCAGTTCAGTAAGTTTCATGAATCCGATCCTGGTGTATCTGGAGAATTCTATTAAGAAAACCATTAAACATTTATTTCCTATCTCATATTTGAATAGGACGTCTTGAAATCATCATTGGCTAACAGAAAACATATTTCTTAGGAGAATACCATCCACATAATCACTAAAACACTTTACATGGCACGTAGACAGTGTATATGTAAGTACTTATTAATAAATGTCTGATACTCTGGTACACTGAAAATTCATTTCACTGAGACAAACTACTTTTTAAATTTGTATTTGAAGAAACAAATTAAACTTACAAAGAAGTCCACGAACAGTATAAAAACTGTCATATATCCTTTATCAAGATTCATCTATTATTCATATTTTGTCTTCACATGCTTTATCATTTTCCTTGTCTACATAATATTTTCTGAGGCATTTCTGAGTAAGATTCATTCATCATGGCCCTATAATATTTACCCATACTTGTTTCAGGGAGTATCTGCTAACAATAAAGATGTTTTCACATACATACACACAGTATATTCATCAGCTCTGTAAATATTTCATTGACAATACTTTCATCTGATCTGACACGCAAATTCCAATTTTGTCATTTGACCCAATAATGTCCTTTACAGCATTTATTTACCTCATTACTGAATTCAAATTAGGATCACATGCTATTTTTAGTTGTCATTTCTCTTTAGTTTATTTAATCTTGAGCATCTCCTCAGCCTTTTAAAAATAATTTCTAAAATTGACATTTTTGAAGAATACAATCTTTGTCTTAATGGAATGTTTCTCATGGTCAAGCTCAGGTTATGAATTCTAAGCCGATATACTACTCAGATGAGGTTGTGTTCTCAAGGTACCTCATCCACACCACATAATGGCCTTCTTCCCCTCTTCTTTGTGGTGCTAGTTTTGATAGTTCCTTCCAAATACTTTTATCAAGCTCTTCCAGGTATCAGCCAATGTTCAAATTGGTAGCAACATATAAATACTGTTATAAAGGTTATGATCCGACTTTAAGCAATTTCCCTATGATAATGAAGCTTTGTACTTGTTGGTGTAAGAAGATAAGTTAGGGGACATAGCAGTCTTCATTCTATGCAAATACATGGGACAAGGAGAAGACTTAGGTTCTAGCAATACAATATATAAGATCCTAAACTCTGTCCATGTAAGTTTAGGTCAGTCATTCATGAGTAAAACATTTTGTCAGAAGGGCTTTCCCAGCATTAAACATACAATTGCCCATTTCTTGTTGCATATACAAACAGTAGATAGTTGATGATAATGATGATAGTTTTATTGATTTTGCCTGATTATGGTCATAGTAGTATAGTTCTAAGAACATTCAGTTCTTGAATATATTTGTGTTCATAGAACAACAAGTTCCAGATTTCTGCCCCAATTGTGGAAGATTCTTGAACACAAAACAAAATGTTTTTAGTATCCAGTAAAGCAGGATCATATTCCCTTTGGTAGTAAATTCCTCTTTGCTCGCAGAACATCAGCATTGTAATTGAGCCTGAAATTCAGGTAAAGCCCCTCTTCTTTAAGATCCCAATAACAAGAGTGTCTTATAGTAGTAGGGGATACTGTAAGCTGATATGACCGGTTAGGCAAAGTATTTTGCCTAGGGCTAGAGTTAACTAAATAAATCTGAGCTTGCCGAGATTAACCATAGCTATGTGCAGATTTTCAAATATTTTCTTTTTCCATTCTTTAGTTCAGAGAATTGCTTATCTATTTAGTTTCGAATTTAGAAAGTTTGTTTTGATGAGATCAACTTGCCCACTGAGCATCCATTCTAGCTCCACAATTCCCCAAATCCACTTACACCTGTATCAAGTTGTCAAAGATGGGATCTCCCCTCATAATCTGTGTTTGCCTGGCATCTGGCACAAAGTTCCTTTTCACAGAAATGAACCCTTATTTCATTTATTTTCATTTGTATTGTCTTTGTCTTAAATGGCAGTTAGAGGCATACCTTCAGGATATCACAGGTTTATATCACAGATATAAAGCAAATATCACAATAAAACAAATCACACAAAATATGTTGTATATATAGAAGTTATATTTCTATTGTAGTCTTTTAAGTGTGCCATAGCATTGTGTCTAAAAAACAATGTATATACCTTACTTAAAAAGACTTTTGTGCTAAAAAGTAATAACAATCACCCTAGAATTTAGTGAATTATAACCAACAAAATTTATGTAATATTATCAACTAAGTTTATGTAATATTCTAAATCTTTTGTTGTCATTCCAACAGTGTCCACAGCATGTATACCAGGAGTATATTTCATCTCAACAAAACCCACTTTCTTTGCTCATCCATAGAAGCAACTCCTTACTTGTTCACTTTTTATCAAAAGATTGAAGCAATTCAGTCTCATCTCCAGACTTCACTTCTAATTCTAGTTCTCTTACTATTTCTACCATATCTATAGTTACTTCCCCCACTGAAGTCTCACAGTTGTCTAGGTAGGTTGGAATCAACTTCTTCCACACTTCTGTAATGTGGATATTTTGACTTCCTTCCATGAATGACAGATGATCTTAATGGCATCTAGACTGATGAATTCTTCCTGGAAGGTTTTGAATTCACCGTGCCCAGATCCATCAGAAGAATCACTATCTATGGCAGCTATGGACTTGTGAAATGGATTTCTGAAAGAATATGACTTGAAAGTCCAATGACTCCTTGCTCCTTGGGCTGCAGAATGGATATTATATTAGTAGGAGTGTAAACAACATTAGTTTCCTTTTACAGCTCCTTCTGAGCTCTTGGGTGACCAGGTGCATTGTCAATGGGCAGTGTTATAAATAGAGTGAGTCTCTATACTGAGCAGTGATTCTCCACAGCAAGCTTAAGATCTTTGGTAAGCCATACTGTAAATAGATGTGCTGTTCTCCAGGTTTTTCTGCTGTTTCTAGAGCACAAGCAAAGTAGATTAGTTCTAGGATTTTCAGAATAGTAAATGAGCATTGGTCATCTGCTGCATTAGCCCCTAATAGGAGAGTCAGCCCTTAGAGGCTTTGAATCCAGACACTGATTTCTCCTTTCTAGGTATGCAATCTTAGCTAACATCTTATCCCCAAAGAAGGCTTTCTATGTGTGTGTGTGTACATTGAAAATCTGTTGTTTAGTGTAGCTACCTTTATCAATCATTTTATCTATTTCCTCCAGATAACTTGCTGCAGCTTCTCTGTAAGCACGGACTGCTTCCCCTTGCACATTTATGCTGTGGAGGTGGTTTCTACCTTAAACCTCATGAGCCAGCCTCTGCTAGCTTCCAACTTTTCTTATGAAGCTTCCTAACCTTTGTCAGCCTTCAAAGAATCAAAGAGAGTTGGGGCCTTCCTCAAGATTAGAATTGGCTTTCGGAAACATTGTGGCTGGTTGATCTTTTTATCCGGACCACTTGAACTTTCTCCAAATCGCAGAAAGGCTATTTGGCTTTGAGCTTTCACTGGATATCCATGAAGAACTTTTCCTTTACATTCATAACTTGGCTAACTGGTGCAAGAAGCCTAGCTTTTGGTCCGTCTTAGCTTCAACATGCCACCTTCATGAAGCTTAGTCATTTCTAGCTTTTGATTTAAGTGAGAGACATGCAACTCTTCCTTGCACCTAACTTAGAGGCTGCCGTAGGCCTTTTAATTGGCCTAATTTCAACATTGCTAAGTCTCAGGGAATAGGAAGTCCCAAGATACGGGGCAGATATGGGGGAATGGATGAATGGTGGAGCAGTCAGGAAATATACAACATGTATGAGTTAAGTTCTCTGTGTTCTGTGGGTACAGTTCCCAGAGCCCTGAACCAATTGCATTAGAAACATCAAAGATCACTTCTAATTGCAGGTTACCATGACAGATATAATAATCATTTAAAAATGTGAAACATCATGGGCATTTTCAAAATGTGACCCAGAGACATGAAGGGAACACTTAATGCAGGGACGCCCCAAACCTGAATGTATGAAAAATGCAGTATCTGCAAAACACGTTAAAATGAAGCACAGTAAGTGGTGCTTTATCCACTTGTGTATTGCAACTTTAGATAATCTTTTTTTCTCAGAACATATTTAGACTAGCCTGTATTCGCTCATGCACTTTATTGGAAAAGAGCTGAAAAATATGGAAAAGCAGTTCTTGTTAATAAAGCACGTTACTTGCTGTCAGCCTTATAATAAAACAAACTATTTACTCTGATTTCAAGAGAGCGGGGTCATGTTGGTAGCAGGTGGTTCCTTACCTACTGCTTATTTGTGTACATTTGGATTGTACGGACAGAGTACTGCAGTTGTTGGGTTTCCCTAAATAAGTCTATTCCCGTTCTCTAAAACAGTACCAGGTGCTAGTGGATGAAGTGTAGGTAAGACGTATGAGGTCTAGTCCTCTCTTACCTTGACCCAAGTGTGTGAGTTTCAGGTTCCCCAGCTGTAGCCTTGAATGTGACCTTAAAAAAAAAAAGTTCAAAATCTGTTGCAATTTTTTTAGTTTTTACTTTTTAAGTATATTTGAATGCAACATTGACTATATTAGTATCCAAACTTTTGGAAACCATTTACACTGTTATTATCGGCATTTCATGAGAAGGAATGATATTTACTTTAGTATCCTCTTACAAATGGGCCTGAGCTGAACATCAATCTCTCTTAAAATATTTCTCATGTTAAATGTAGACTTTGTGTCTCTACTTCTTTGCTTTAGCAGTAGCAGAATGTTCTTACTCTAAATATAAAATTATAAAAAAAGTAAGAAACAACATTTTCTTTAATTAGCTTCTTCCTCTGGGGGTTTTAGAAGAGGGGTTATGACTTGACAAAGATCCTTCCCATCTGTTCTTGTTTGTTTGCTTTTATTTTGACTTCCTTTCCTTGTCTTATCCAGTATCACATGAATCATTAACATTTGTTTTCATCACTTGTTTTGGTTTCCTTTCCTCCACATGATTAAGACATTATGTTGAGAGAGACTCAGGGCTAATATATTTTACATTAACCAGAGATTCTTTAAGTAAATATTAAACTTCCTAGATATATGATCTTATACCTCTTCCCCCCACTATGTTAATATTCTCTTCAGCTCTAGGATAGAGGAGACATGTGCACATCCAACTGTTTCGTGAAAACAGAAAACGTCATTAGATTACAAGTGTTTGAATATAAGTTTTGAACAGAAGACATTTTTAATAAAGCTACTTCCTAACAGGAAATGCAATTTATTAAACCCTTTGTGCCAGAGCCATGTTAGAGATCCTTGTGGATATTCATGAGGGAGTTCTATTCAAAACTGGAATATGCATATGTCGTTTTGCATATTATGTGATATTTTTCACTAGCATACTTCCTTGTTAATGATTTTGCATAATTTTCACACAGTGAATGGATTATATTTTTGCTGTCACCCGACTAAGCAATATGAAATTGTTCCAATTTCTATGCCATCTTCTCGCATAAAATCTTGTTGTACAACATGATTGGTATCAAACAAACTTCACTAATTTTTAAAATAAATGATCAAACTATTCAGGACTCTAGTTTTTATATATGGAATAAAAGCTAGTTTTATGTCTCTCTATATGTATTAAACATTTCAAAGAACTACATATAATAATGTATACAAAAGCGGTAAACTAAATAAATGAACACAAAACAAAACTAGAAATTTTGGGACAGAATCTTTATTTCTCTGTCAGAAAAATCTGTATTTTCTATCTCAATGAGGAAAAATAAGGGGTAGAGCTTAAGACAGAAAATAAGTAATACATAGACTCTGTATACATCCTGGCTGTGATTTGATCAACTCTAATATTAAAATCTGAAATCCATTTTAAAAACAAATTAAATTTTTGTTTAATTTATTGTCTGTATATCTAAACCTGCACAATTGCAAACAGCATGCAAATATTCACACCTGCAATAAACTACTCAGTGATCTAGATCCTTTCTTACACACCAAATTATAGCTGTAAGCATCAAATCATTATGAACTTTGAAACTATTAGGAATTTGTAATTTAAATAGTTTCTCTCAACCCCTACTCCCAAATGCTTTTAATTAGAACAGACTTTTTAATTAAGTACTCCCGAGCACAACGTTGAGCTTGATGATTTCCCTGTCATATCAACCTCCCCTACAAAAGCAAGCAGTGATTGTGTTAAAGGAAACTATTTTCTCCGAAACAAGGCTGTAACAGTTCTAGCGATGCTTTCAGATCGTTCCAGTGTGGCTCTGCAGACGAAAGGGATGACAGCAAAGATCAGAATCCGGAAGCCGTGAGGCATCACTGTGGGGCATAGGAGTCAGCCCACAGCGGGTGTCAGAGACATCAGAGACATCATAATTCCTCCTCTGACAGTCTAGTTGCTTATTAGAGAGAAAGTGATATATAGCGGAATGGTATGAAATTTGGGTTCACACAAAATAACAAATTGCTGCGCTCCAGTTGGTGATTCGGTGAAAACAGGACATTCAGTTGGTGCAGTGAGTCACACCTGTAATCCTAGCACTCTGGGAGGCTGATGTTGGAGGGTTCCCTGAGCTCAGGAGTTCGAGACCAGCCTGATAAAGACAGAGAGACCTTATCTCTACTAAAAATAAAAAAAACTAGCCAGGTGTTAGGGTGTGCCCCTGTAGTCCCAGCTACTCGGGAAGCTGAGGCAGGAGGATCACTTGAACCAAGGAGTTTGAGGTTGCAGTGAGCCAAGATGATGCCACAGTACTCTACCTAGAGCCACAAAGGGAGACTCTGTCTCAAAAAATTAATGAATTAATTAATCCATTAATCAAAATACAAGAAATGAAAACATATGACACCCTCTTTGAGCCTTACTAATTTTATTTCTATAATGCACTATTTTGTTGATTCGTTGGAAAGTTGAAACTTCAAATATATATAGCATTGTGAACACAATAAGTGCCAGATTTAGCTTTAATGACTATAATCATTGTTGTGTTATTGCCAGGGTATTTGATCTTGCAAGTTGAGCTTTTATCCATTTACGATATCAGGGAATAATTGCTTGGTAAACCCGGCTCAGCATCAGGAGCAGACAGGAAATGTATTTTGTCATTGGCCAATGTATGAAGAAATTTCAAAAAAAAAGTCAAACAATGTGGGAACCGGAGGGCAGCTGTGAGATTACTAGTTAGGGGGTAAGAATGAAGTACAAAGAGCAACACTTAAAACAAAAAGTATGAACAAGCTCTCTGAATTTCTAGATGCAAATAGCATACCTTTGAATAACTGGGCGTCAGCCATGGAAACACTTCGGGGATTCCAACAATCTTGTTTTTGCAGCTCATTTTTGCAAGGCATTCTGTATGGCCTCATGGCTTCTCTTGCCGTTTGAAAGGTCATGAAAAGAGAGCGTCTTGGAACCATTATTATACTCGTATAGCATAAAACGTGGCACCGTTTGGGTTATGGCCCCATATATCCTGCCTCGCACCTTTGCAATTCACTTTTTCTTTCAGGTAGTTTGTTATCAGATGCCTGAGACAGAACTGCAGCCCCATCAGTAAGAGGCCTGTTGTTAGCTGTCTGGGTATGTCCACAGGCAACTATTTACGGTGGGTTGAAGGGCCAGTGTCACTTCTCTGGAAGAATATAAAAATTGTATTTCTACAGACTTTTAATTATTAACAGGTATGTTTCAATAAAGATGGCAAAATTAACAATAATTGCTTTTAAAGCCAGGTGCCATACATGTAGGAAGAGGGAGGGTCCCTCTTCCAGAGTCTTGCTATGCCACTTGATTTTCTGCCTTCAGTTGATCCAAAGCCGACAATAATTATTAATCATACAGAAATACCTTCCCGTGGCAGGTGGGGTCTATTTTATAGCTGACATCTTTTATGCTTGATGCCTCCATCCATCTGTTAGGATCATTCGTTAAAATTCAATACAAGATGTCTTAATTAAAAGTAGAATTAAAATAGATTAGATACTGAGCATGTGAATGTAAGGTATTTAATTTTTAAAAATGTATTTTATATATGACCCTTGGTAAAGATGCTCACAAAAATAATTACTACTGGTACATTTTAAAAATCAGTGAAGTTTTATTTTAAAATTTACTTTCAGAAACACTTTAAAATTTCTAACATGGTAATCATTTTTTATACATAGACACTTTACCTAATTCCCTTTTCCAAAAGTTTCATTTTGGGGCCACATTAAAACTTTTAATGCTGATTCGGTGCCTGTAGCTCAGCGGCTGGGGCACCAGCCACATACAACGGAACTGGTGAGTTTGAAACCAGTCCGTCTGAGCCTGCCAAAAAACAATGACAGCTACAACAACAAAATAGCCGGGCATTGTGGCAGGCACCTGTAGTCCCGGCTACTTGGGAGGCTGAGGCAAAAGAATCACGTAAGCCCAAGAGTTTGAGATTGCTGTGATCTGTGTTTTCACACCACTCTACCGACGGCACCATAATTAAACAATGCCTCAAAAAAAAAAAAAAAAAAAAAAAAAAAAAAAACTTTTAATACAAGAATGAAGCTTTCTCATTCTTTTTTTTTTTTTTTTTTTTTTTTTTTTGGTCGGGGTTGGGTTTGAACCTACCACCTCCAGCATATGGGGCTGGCACCCTACTCACTGAGCCACAGGCGCCGCCCAGCATTCTCATTCTAATACTACAGCAGAGATGGCTGCTGCTTCCATGGGTCTCACCCTGTGGTAGGCTTACGTGATGTAACTTCCAAGTGAGAAAAGTAATATGGAGT